>JASFAX010005172.1:0-37072 GCA_030737875.1 Allium sativum | reverse complement strand
AAAAATTTTATTTTGAAATTATTCTATGGTTTTTCATAACGGGAATTCGAAATTTGAAATACGTACAGTGAGATGTAGCAACTGTAAAAATTTCATCGGAAAATTTGACTGTTGTCGGTCGCGCAATTTTCAGTGCAAAGCTGCGCATATCAGTTCAAATTTTAACGATTTTAAAATTTCTCCAAAACCAGTTCAGACAAACACGAAAAATATTCTATTCGTTGTCACGAATACGACGCCGAAATTCGTTTCGCGAAAATCGGATGTTTTGACCTCCGTTTAATTGTTTTCTTATCCGAATTTTACGTTTAAAGGGGTCCGTAACGCGTTTCTGAATGGAGCGTCTTGGCACTGCAAATTTTATACTGTTGTGTCTGTCTCGTCGCGTTGATCTCCGCAATATATTCATTTGTCAGTTTTGGTGTTCGGTTCGCGCTGAAATTGTGAAAATGCTTGCACAGTTCATTTTTGAAACAGAGCCATTTGAGTTCGACGTGTCCCTTTTCGGATCCCTCGTATCTTTCTTGACATTTTTGGTCTGCAAAACCTGTTCTTTTATTTTTCTTAACCACCCATTTTTAATTTTATTTCTTAAAGTGGACACTTTTGTCATATAACACAATGCATGCTTTGTTCCTTTCCATGCATTGTTCTTCCCTTACGTGCTATTTTCACATGCATTTTTGCCTTGTAATTGGAAATGGAACGTTTTTTTTTTGTATTCATGTCTTTGTTTACCATGCAACCTAGTCATATTGAAAACATTTTTAAATGCCACTTTCCATATTCCATATCGTTGCATGCCCACTTTTCAAATTTATATAAGAAAATAATAATAAACAAACGGTACAGTGCCTTTTTAAAATTTCAAATATGTTGTCCATTCATTTGCGGACGTTTCCATTCATTCACGTCTTTGTTTCCAACCGTTGCCACTTTCCGAATTCATCTCGCATTAATTTAAAATAAAAAAGAGAAAGTACGGCGTCATTCCCGAAGAACAGCTCCATGATCTACCCCTTCGTGACTATAAGTATGTAACTATCTGCTTCTTTACAAACAGTGCCTCATTTTATTTTCCACCATCATCACCATTCTTTTTCTCTCCATTGAAAAGCAGTTGCTTCCAAATTCTCACCATATTCCCACGTCGCCTCTCTCCCCACTCTTTATTCCATCGCAACTCTCCTGCTCTATGTCACCACCGCCTTCTCCAAATCGAACGCCTGAAGCCCATGCCGAACCCTGTCGTTCTCCTCCCTCATCTCGCCCACAGCCAGCTACCGAACTCCGCCTATTCTCCCTGTTCCGAACCAAGCCAAGACGCCCTGAAGGCCAAACATCGCTCAGCCTCTTGTGCACCAAGTTTTATTCCGTTCTTCCCCTGTGCGTGCATATTTGAATACGTGTGTGTGGGATATGTTGTTTACATATATTTAAGTTTTGTTTCTTTTTGCTTTGGGGTTACATGTGCTGGTATTGAATAAGCGTGTGCGTTTGGGTTTTTAATGTTCACTGTGTTAAGTTTTGTTCTTGCATGGTGTGAGTTTATGTATATGTGTGGTGTACCGTATGTGTGATGGGTTGGTGTGCGTTAAATTTTAAATTTACTTATATGTTATAAAATTTACTGCGTATACATATATAGAAATATTTATATAATATTTTGTGTAAAAGGAAGTATCGTGTTTATTTTTGTTGAATTGAGTTTGGTGTTGAGTTCGAAAACCCGCCCAAAACCCCTTATCCGTATCGGTCCGTTGTGACATCCCCTGGTCTACTCTTATAAATTAAATTATAATATTGAGTTGTCGTCAAGTTGAAATCATTCTGAGTCGTGCCTGCAAGTTGTCATCTCATTCAATGTCAATATGTCAATCGTCGTCTCCATTTCTGTGCCACGAAAGGTGAGTTTATCTCACACCTGACTCACATTTATTTCATGGATGTTAGATCAATAATGAACTGTTATATGAAATGTATAGGTTGCTAGTAGAAATTGTTTGATTTGATATGTATGCACATTTCATATGCGACACGATATATTCATATGACACGTAGTTGCACTGATGATATATATGTTGTGATTGATACTATATGATACCCTAGTTTTAGGAAAATCACTAAGGGTTGAAATGATACATACCCGAACGAACATTAGAATAGGAAAAAATCGTTATGGGTTGAAATGATAGATCTGAACGATTTTTATTGAATTTGGGATCGCGGGTTGAAATGATAGACCCGTAGAAATTTTATCAATTGCGGGTTGAAATGATAAATATCTGTATCACTTGACCATAGGGTAGAAAACTATATACGGACACCGTCGGTCATGTTTTCGAAGTAAAATGAGTTTTATTTTAAAATATTTACTTAGACTTTATATATTTATATTTATATTTATATTCATATTTTATTTAAATATAAATTATTTTGTATATTTTAAATTATGTGTTTTAAAATGATTTATTTGTAAATAGGGATTTAAATGTTTATTTAAGATTTTACTTAGAAATTTATTTATTTTAAACCATATAATCGATTCCTATAAGTATTTTAACCTTTTTATATTATTATAAATATTTCTTTAAATCTATTTTTATATTATTTTAAACTTATATATGTTTATAATCTATTTCTAATTTTATTTTAGAATTTTATAAACTTATATATATACACATATCTATTTTCAAAATTAATTTTCTTATATATATATTTTATAAACTTTAATAAAGTCAAGATGGATAGGTTAGATTTCGCGATTTAAATTCGAAGTTTAAAGATGTAAATTTATATAACGATATTTGAATAACGAATGAACTCATATTAAGTTATGAATTGGAATCGATACGAATTTTAGTAGAGATGAACTTGAATTGATAAATGTAAGAAATTGAATTTGATTTGGTTTAAATTATGAACCTTGATAGAAATGAATGTGAATTGGGTAAATTGATTTATTTTGAATTTATAATCGATAAGAATTAAATTCAATTTTAAGTGATTAATTATGAATTGGAAAAGACGTTATATGCGGAATTGATTTTTATATCGTTGGGTTTGAATTAAGAATTTGTTAAATCAATGTATAAGAATGGTTTTAAATCATAATTTGGTTGAATGGAAATAAAAGATTTTGATTCAAAATGTATAAGTAACAAATTTTGAACTATATAACTTGAATTATAAAGTACGATATTATTTGTTTAAATTGAATGTAAGTTTTGACTTGAATTATACATTTTGATTTCGAACCAAATGTTGAATTCATATGAATCGATTTGAAATGTTTCTTATAAAGGTAGAAATCGAATTATTTGAATTGTTTTGAACTTGAGTTTTTGCGAATATAAACCAAACCAAATTATTATCGAATTAATTAGTATAATATTAATTTATACTATATTTTGAGATCTTTTCGATGTGATTTCGAAATCGATTTGATTTAAGCGATTTAAGTTAGTTGTTTTCAAAATTGAATGTAATCGAAGTTAGATATTTAATTTTGATTTCGAATTCGAATATGAGATTTCTTATAAACTATTTTATAAATTGATTTATAAAATAATGACCACGGTGTGAAAAATGTAAACGTTTGGTTGTTAAAGAGACCGGGATCGGATATTGTCATACTCTCTACCAATACCGAAAACCACTTTAACAACTGTGTACGCGGTGGAGTTCCAGAATGAAGGGGATGATTTGGCGAACGACTCTATTTTGTATTTCATATTAATTACGAGACCCTGACTACCTTGAGTCAGCTTGATGTGGCTAAAACAGGAGCTACGCACGGACCAATTGAGGTCATACCTCTTATCGAGCACACTTCTTCGATATTATTCTGTTACTGTTGAGATTCGATTTGGGCCCTTTTGATTATGGAAGTGTGTATCGAGGTGGGCGGTAGTAGCTACTATGCGTTACCACCAGTCCGGCTCTGCAAACGGTGAATCCACCCTGGCATTCCTTGCGTGCCTTGTCACATGCCTTATACGATCCCACTACGACTTTGTTTTGTACTGTTTTATATGGAGTGCCCTCTGATCAACCTCCAGTTTACGGAGGAATTACGGTACTGTATATAATATGGGAATATATAAACGGTGTAAGGGTAATCATGGTAATCCCGCTTACGCTATTTTGGTATTTTACTTTACTGATAGACACTATTGTATATAGCGTATTATACTATAGTATTAGTTTGACGGATCCTTAGAGGATGGTGATCCCAAACATCCTCTAAGTTACTGTTTGCATTTCATCGAACATTTCATTTGAGTTGATTTACTTCCATGTGAATGTCAGTCCTGATCCGAGTTGTTTTGTTTTGCATTATTGCTCGGGTCAGATCGAGTATTACAGTTTCGAGATTCACTCTTGGATTTGGAGCTTATGTTGGATTTTTGCTCATCTATATCTACCTGTTCAGTTGATCCAGTTCTAGCTATTCTTGTCATTTCTGTTTTGTAGTTATCTTTCATTTACTGCATTAGTCTTCCGCTGTATTATTTATGTAAACACTGATGTAAAACTTATTTGTAGCTTCATGGACTACTATTGTATTTTGTATTTTTTCCGCTGCGAGATATTATATTACTCTGTATCTGTGTCTGTGATCTGTGATTCTGTGGTTTATTCTATTTACCTCAGAAGCTAATAACAATCTGTTCTTTTGGACGTTTCGAGTTGACATTTTTTTGTCGATTCGGCACGGTCAAAATGGCGGGTCGTTACAAGTGGTATCAGAGCTTTGGTTTTTCAAAGCTTTAGCCTATGGGGTAAAAGCTCATTAGAGATAGGGTAGTGATACCCTAGAATGTGTGGAATCAGTTGCAGAATCCTTCTTGAGAGAGCGTATTTTTAAAGTAAAAATAGTTTACAAAATGGTTTTAAAATGTTTTTAAATAAATATTTCGAATATAATATTCTGTTTAATATTTAAATCTTCTTCTGAGTTTCCTTTCCATTTGAATCTATCTTACTTTGTATATCCTCTTTGATTAGGTTCTTTGTTCTTTCAGCTTTTACCTCGAATTCTATAATTTATACTTGTCCATTTCAAGGTAAGAAGTAGAAGAAGAGTGTAAGTCTTCTAGCCAGTCTGTCTTTATTAAATATTGGTTTGAAATTTATATTTTGAAAGATATTATTATATAAGATCTTCTTAATGTAATATTTAATTTGATATTTGTAAATAATTTGGTAATACCAATGGTTTGTAAAGATTTTATGTGTAAAGTATTCATATGTTAACTTATAGAATTAATTAAGTGTTATAAGTTTAAATATTGATAACATGAATTTGAAAAGATTTAGATATAGTATAGAATGATTTTGTTATATATTTGATTTAATAATAATATTGTTGTATATTTATTAAGAATTGTTGTTGAATTTTAACAAATAAATGAGTGGGGGAGAGATACATTTTTCCCTACTTGAAATTTTAATGATTTGAAATATATTATTTATAATATATGATTTAGAGTGTGGTATATTTTCTATTTAAATATAAAAAGATGTTTGAGTACTTATTTGACGTTAAAGTTGGCCTATCGAATACCTAGTGATTTGGTGTATACGTCTGATCAACGTATATGTTAAGTCCTATGTGTATTAGATAGATATAAAGTCACATTCTGGTCGCTTGGAAATGATTCTGTTGATGACTGCAGCATCATCGATATCTATTTTCGGGTTTCGAAAGTGGGATAAATATATATAGCCAATCGTAACGTCGAGTGAATACTTGAAATGTTTGAAAATATTTTAACTTTTGATTTGTGTGTGTATATATATATATATATATATATTTCAAATTATATATACGTATGATTATAGATATGAACCATTGGTTTAAATATATTAATTATTTAATTACTATTTCCCTACCTCGTTCCTTTTCGGGGACGAAAAGTTTTGAGTAGGGGAGATTGTAACAACCGGTAATTTTTAACGATTTAAAATCCGATTTAAATCAAAATTTTATTTTGAAATTATTCTATGGTTTTTCATAACGGGAATTCGAAATTTGAAATACGTACAGTGAGATGTAGCAACTGTAAAAATTTCATCGAAAAATTTGACTGTTGTCGGTCGCGCAATTTTCAGTGCAAAGCTGCGCATATCAGTTCAAATTTTAACGATTTTAAAATTTCTCCAAAACCAGTTCAGACAAACACGAAAAATATTCTATTCGTTGTCACGAATCCGACGCCGAAATTCGTTTCGCGAAAATCGGATGTTTTGACCTCCGTTTAATTGTTTTCTTATCCGAATTTTATGTTTAAAGGGGTCCGTAATGCGTTTCTGAATGGAGCATCTTGGCACTGCAAATTTTATACTGTTGTGTCTGTCTCGTCGCGTTGATCTCCGCAATATATTCATTTGTCAGTTTTGGTGTTCGGTTCGCGCTGAAATTGTGAAAATGCTTGCACAGTTCATTTTTGAAACAGAGCCATTTGAGTTCGACGTGTCCCTTTTCGGATCCCTCATATCTTTCTTGACATTTTTGGTCTGCAAAACCTGTTCTTTTATTTTTCTTAACCACCCATTTTTAATTTTATTTCTTAAAGTGGACACTTTTGTCATATAACACAATGCATGCTTTGTTCCATTCCATGCATTGTTCTTCCCTTACATGCTATTTTCACATGCATTTTTGCCTTGTAATTGGAAATGGAACGTTTTTTTTTTGTATTCATGTCTTTGTTTACCATGCAACCTAGTCATATTGAAAACATTTTTAAATGCCACTTTCCATATTCCAAATCGTTGCATGCCCACTTTTCAAATTTATATAAGAAAATAATAATAAACAAACGGTACAGTGCCTTTTTAAAATTTCAAATATGCTGTCCATTCATTTGCGGACGTTTCCATTCATTCACGTCTTTGTTTCCAACCGTTGCCACTTTCCGAATTCATCTCGCATTAATTTAAAATAAAAAAGAGAAAGTACGGCGTCATTCCCGAAGAACAGCTCCATGATCTACCCCTTCGTGACTATAAGTATGTAACTATCTGCTTCTTTACAAACAGTGCCTCATTTTATTTTCCACCATCATCACCATTCTTTTTCTCTCCATTGAAAAGCAGTTGCTTCCCAATTCTCACCATATTCCCACGTCGCCTCTCTCCCCACTCTTTATTCCATCGCAACTCTCCTGCTCTATGTCACCACCGCCTTCTCCAAATCGAACGCCTGAAGCCCATGCCGAACCCTGTCGTTCTCCTCCCTCATCTCGCCCACAGCCAGCTACCGAACTCCGCCTATTCTCCCTGTTCCGAACCAAGCCAAGACGCCCTGAAGGCCAAACTTCGCTCAGCCTCTTGTGCACCAAGTTTTATTCCGTTCTTCCCCTGTGCGTGCATATTTGAATATGTGTGTGTGGGATATGTTGTTTACATATATTTAAGTTTTGTTTCTTTTTGCTTTGGGGTTGCATGTGCTGGTATTGAATAAGCGTGTGCGTTTGGGTTTTTAATGTTCACTGTGTTAAGTTTTGTTCTTGCATGGTGTGAGTTTATGTATATGTGTGGTGTACCGTATGTGTGATGGGTTGGTGTGCGTTAAATTTTAAATTTACTTATATGTTATAAAATTTACTGCGTATACATATATAGAAATATTTATATAATATTTTGTGTAAAAGGAAGTATCATGTTTATTTTTGTTGAATTGAGTTTGGTGTTGAGTTCGAAAACCCGCCCAAAACCCCTTATCCGTATCGGTCCGTTGTGACATCCCCTGGTCTACTCTTATAAATTAAATTATAATATTGAGTTGTCGTCAAGTTGAAATCATTCTGAGTCGTGCCTGCAAGTTGTCATCTCATTCAATGTCAATATGTCAATCGTCGTCTCCATTTCTGTGCCACGAAAGGTGAGTTTATCTCACAACTGACTCACATTTATTTCATGGATGTTAGATCAATAATGAACTGTTATATGAAATGTATAGGTTGCTAGTAGAAATTGTTTGTTTTGATATGTATGCACATTTCATATGCGACACGATATATTCATATGACACGTAGTTGCACTGATGATATATATGTTGTGATTGATACTATATGATACCCTAGTTTTAGGAAAATCACTAAGGGTTGAAATGATACATACCCGAACGAACATTAGAATAGGAAAAAATCGTTATGGGTTGAAATGATAGATCTGAACGATTTTTATTGAATTTGGGATCGCGGGTTGAAATGATAGACCCGTAGAAATTTTATCAATTGCGGGTTGAAATGATAAATATCTGTATCACTTGACCATAGGGTAGAAAACTATATACGGACACCGTCGGTCATGTTTTCGAAGTAAAATGAGTTTTATTTTAAAATATTTACTTAGACTTTATATATTTATATTTATATTTATATTCATATTTTATTTAAATATAAATTATTTTGTATATTTTAAATTATGTGTTTTAAAATGATTTATTTGTAAATAGGGATTTAAATGTTTATTTAATATTTTACTTAGAAATTTATTTATTTTAAACCATATAATCGATTCCTATAAGTATTTTAACCTTTTTATATTATTATAAATATTTCTTTAAATCTATTTTTATATTATTTTAAACTTATATATGTTTATAATCTATTTCTAATTTTATTTTAGAATTTTATAAACTTATATATATACACATATCTATTTTCAAAATTAATTTTCTTATATATATATTTTATAAACTTTAGTAAAGTCAAGATGGATAGGTTAGATTTCACGATTTAAATTCGAAGTTTAAAGATGTAAATTTATATAACGATATTTGAATAACGAATGAACTCATATTAAGTTATGAATTGGAATCGATACGAATTTTAGTAGAGATGAACTTGAATTGATAAATGTAAGAAATTGAATTTGATTTGGTTTAAATTATGAACCTTGATAGAAATGAATGTGAATTGGGTAAATTGATTTATTTTGAATTTATAATTGATTAGAATTAAATTCAATTTTAAGTGATTAATTATGAATTGGAAAAGACGTTATATGCGGAATTGATTTTTATATCGTTGGGTTTGAATTAAGAATTTGTTAAATCAATGTATAAGAATGGTTTTAAATCGTAATTTGGTTGAATGGAAATAAAAGATTTTGATTCAAAATGTATAAGTAACAAATTTTGAACTATATGACTTGAATTATAAAGTACGATATTATTTGTTTAAATTGAATGTAAGTTTTGACTTGAATTATACATTTTGATTTCGAACCAAATGTTGAATTCATATGAATCGATTTGAAATGTTTCTTATAAAGGTAGAAATTGAATTATTTGAATTGTTTTGAACTTGAGTTTTTGCGAATATAAACCAAACCAAATTATTATCGAATTAATTAGTATAATATTAATTTATACTATATTTTGAGATCTTTTCGATGTGATTTCGAAATCGATTTGATTTAAGCGATTTAAGTTAGTTGTTTTCAAAATTGAATGTAATCGAAGTTAGATATTTAATTTTGATTTCGAATTCGAATATGAGATTTCATATAAACTATTTTATAAATTGATTTATAAAATAATGACCACGGTGTGAAAAATGTAAACGTTTGGTTGTTAAAGAGACCGGGATCGGATATTGTCATACTCTCTGCCAATACCGAAAACCACTTTAACAACTGTGTACGCGGTGGAGTTCCAGAATGAAGGGGATGATTTGGCGAACGACTCTATTTTGTATTTCATATTAATTACGAGACCCTGACTACCTTGAGTCAGCTTGATGTGGCTAAAACAGGAGCTACGCACGGACCAATTGAGGTCATACCTCTTATCAAGCACACTTCTTCGATATTATTCTGTTACTGTTGAGATTCGATTTGGGCCCTTTTGATTATGGAAGTGTGTATCGAGGTGGACGGCAGTAGCTACTATGCGTTAGCACCAGTCCGGCTCTGCAAACGGTGAATCCACCCTGGCATTCCTTGCGTGCCTTGTCACATGCCTTATACGATCCCACTACGACTTTGTTTTGTACTGTTTTATATGGAGTGCCCTCTGATCAACCTCCAGTTTACGGAGGAATTACGGTACTGTATATAATATGGGAATATATAAACGGTGTAAGGGTAATCATGGTAATCCCGCTTACGCTATTTTGGTATTTTACTTTACTGATAGACACTATTGTATATAGCGTATTATACTATAGTATTAGTTTGACGGATCCTTAGAGGATGGTGATCCCAAACATCCTCTAAGTTACTGTTTGCATTTCATCGAACATTTCATTTGAGTTGATTTACTTCCATGAGAATGTCAGTCCTGATCCGAGTTGTTTTGTTTTGCATTATTGCTCGGGTCAGATCGAGTATTACAGTTTCGAGATTCACTCTTGGAGTTTGAGCTTATGTTGGATTTTTGCTCATCTATATCTACCTGTTCAGTTGATCCAGTTCTAGCTATTCTTGTCATTTCTGTTTTGTAGTTATCTTTCATTTACTGCATTAGTCTTCCGCTGTATTATTTATGTAAACTCTGATGTAAAACTTATTTGTAGCTTCATGGACTACTATTGTATTTTGTATTTTTTCCGCTGCGAGATATTATATTACTCTGTATCTGTGTCTGTGATCTGTGATTCTGTGATTTATTCTATTTACCTCAGAAGCTAATAACAATCTGTTGTTTTGGACGTTTCGAGTTGACATTTTTTTGTCAATTCGGCACGGTCAAAATGGCGGGTCGTTACATAAACCCTGAACTCGAGAAGCGTTCAGCAGATAGCGTAAACTCTAGTTAAATCTAGAAAGCACTTGATAGAAAACCCTAGATTAGATCTAGGTAATAAATAATAAATGTATGCCTGAAGGCAATGGAAACTACAGGGGTGGGATCACGTTATCGTTACTAGTTGGAACACTAGTTAGGTGGTGCAGAGATATAGAAACCAGTATAATAAGGAAACAGTGAAGCGGCGAAAGTATTAGAGCATATCCAGTTTATCTTATCTAACATATCTTGTGATTATCTTGTCTAATCTTGCTGACCCTATGGTCATGGTGTAATCTTGGATTCAGTTAATTCATATCGTTTGTTTTTTCATGTTCACATGCTAGAAGTTACTGAACTTACTCAGGCTTTATGTCTGACTCTGTTTTTCTTTCGTCTTCTTTTCTTCCGTTCCCCCCCAGGTAGTAAAGGAGGGAGTAGTATAGCTCAGGTTAAGTTGGACTGTCACTCTTTCCCAGCTTGAAGATTTGTCGAAATTTGCTTGGATTCTCTTATCAGATGCTATGGCTGGCTCTTGCTAAAATTTGGGGAATATAAATGTTGTTTTATGCTTCTTTATTTTGTAAGACAGATGATACTCTGATATTGTAAAGAAATCATTGTACAAACTATTTTATCAATAAAGCAAAGTTTTATTTTCCGCTGTTTAATTTCTGTCTGTCTTGTAATTTATCTGCATCTTTTACCCTAAATGCTCCACAGAACTTAGTGCATTCCCTTTGTGAGTGACACTAACGGATGTGGGGTGTTACACGTGGTATCAGAGCCGAAGGTTACCAGATCAGATAAAGGATTTGAAAAATTATTTTCAAAACAGTTTTTAAAGAAGCATTTTCAAAAGAAAAGATTTGTTTTAAAGGCATATCCCCCAAAGCCATTCGCACTATCTTCTCTTCCTCTGTTTGAATTCTTGTCTCCTTCTTTCTTGAGTCTCTGGGGCTCCTGACTTTCTGGGAGGTAACCTGATCGATGGGCGAAGTAGTGCCCCGTCTTCCATCCATAGTCGTAGTTGTCTCACCTACGGCCAGTTTTCCTTCAAGCTTATAGGATTTTCCGTACGATGAAAGCAGTTTTCGAGAGATTTGTCAACATACGGAAGAGGATGAGGAGTTTGGCTAAGGAACATGACCCTAGTATGAGGAATTCATGGATGTAGATTTAGCTCACGAAGGAGGAAGAAATTATAAAACCTAAGACAAGAGGAAGTATTTTTACTAGGGTAGGATAGGGCATATAATTAAGGACAAGGGCAAGAACGAGGAACAAGATTTTCAGAAGGGCAAGTACATACTTTCACCACCAAGCGTACCTAGAAGAAAGGTAGTAAAGTTCTGTTGGAAGAGTCTAGTTTTGTTGTTCGTTTTAGCGCTTCGCATTTGTTCATATCCACTTCCATAGTTGAGTCTCTGCACCATAGTACTTGTATAGTAGAAATATCCCACTAGAGTCTCAAATCCAATTGGTGGTCCGACCAGTTTATTTTTGGTTAGTAGGGATTTGAGAATAACTATCGAGTTTGCTTATATCATCTCACATAGATCGTCTAAATTCAGAGAAGATATTCCTTGGGTGCTTGTCTGATATTGGTTCAGGCCTTTGGGGCTTGTACTTGAGGGATGTCGAGTTCGACTAGGATGGTTTGCATGAGAGATGAATAGTTGTGGCACGCACTCTAAAAAGCACGTAGTGACCTTTCAACCCTTATAGTTATGGCGGGATGGATAAGCTAAGAGGAGGGACCTCGAACCATCTTGGTATGTACACTTGGTATCATAGTTGACATCTGTTTACTTTGGAAATGGAGGTCAGAAACTTCACAATCGTGAAGTTAAATTAGTTAAGATACAGTGGAGTAAATCTCAAGAAGGCTAGATACTAGCGTCATACCCTTTTTCTTAAGGGTGCATCCTTGATTTCTTTGTGTAGGAGCTTTACGTATAATTATTTCTCTTTTTCCAAAGTATATCCTCTAGGTCGTATCTTCGATCCTTAGGTAGAATCCAATGGATGTAAACATGTGTTTGAAACATGTTATGGTTGGTGGTTGCAAGTGGTTGCTAATGGTTGCTCGTGAATGCATATGCACTAGATCAGTTCGGAAGCTTTCATATTGCATTTACAGGAATGTATTTGTTTGTAAGTTGAGCCTGATATGTTATCATATGGATGTTGCATATGAATGAATGGCTATGCACACATGTAGTATTTACATAACTAGGAATGCTTGCATACATGATTGGACGAATGGCACTGACATGATTTGCATTAAGGAGGTCGACTGAATCAGTAGACCGCCTGATTTTACAGTAGATAAAGACATATACACACACTATGCATATGAACATGAAAGCATTAGAAATCTTTTAAGGAAAATGGATGCCTGTGAGTGAATTGTTGAGTAGATGGGTGATTGGATGGTAGGACACATTCTTCCTAACATGAAGATTTCGGGGACGAAATCCTTTTAAGTGGGGGAGAATGTAACACCCCGTAATTCTATAACGCTAAGATTCACAAATCAAGGCAGAATTAAAAGTTAAAATCAAAATCAAAGGAAATGGGCTGCGCCATTGCGTTCGTCTCAGAATTTTGCATGAAAACGAGTCCGAGTTTGCGTGAATCGGAGTCCATATGAGGAAGATATGGCCTCCGGAAGTTTCAGCAAGGTTCAAATTTCAAAACAGACTCAGAAGCGGGATGGGCGGGAAATTTCCCGCCCAGGACCCCAGGTCGACTGGGGAGTCGACCCCACCCCCCAGGTCGACTGTGGAGTCGACCTGGGTGTCGAACCCCCCTAGGTCGACTAGAGAGTCGACCTGGGTGTCGACCCCCCAGGTCGACTGGGGAGTCGACCTGGGTGTTGACACCCCCCAGGTCGACTAGGGAGTCGACCTGGGTGTCGACCCCCCCCTGCTTTTTCCAGCTTTCTGAACCTGGTTCGTTTCTCTGTATCTAGACGCCATTCTGACCAGATTCGTTGACCTCTACACTATATAAACAGCCCTAGTCTCCTCCTCTATTCACAATTCTTCTCTACCCTTATGCTGCAAAGATTCTGAGTGAACATGGCTTCTTCTCCTCCACTTAAAATAAATAATAAATAGAATAATATATATAAAATAAATCAAGGCGGGGAGATGCTGCTCAAAGACTTTCAAGAAGAGATTCGAATCAAGATTAAAGCTTCAAGATAAGGATCAAAGGCTAACGTCGCACGAATCATAGCAACGCCATCTTTCTTTTCAAATCTAAATCTCTGTAAGTCAGTTATTTCTAGATCTGAACGTTTTTCTCTGTTCGTGACATGAAATTAAAGGAATAAAAGAATATGCCAAATCTCTCTCTCTCTCCATTCGAATCAGTGCCTATACTCTTGAACCTAATTAAGAACTGTTATGATTCGAGGACAAATAAGACCACGACTATGAAACTATGGACCTTAAAACCATATGCCTATGACTATGAACATTTGCCTATGACTATGAACATTGCCTATGACTATGGATATTGCCTATGACTATGAACATTGCCTATGACTGTGACTGTGACTATGAGGATTATTTTCTTGACTAAGCCTATGCCTTTGATTAGGAAATATAAACTATTGCCTATGACATAACAAGGACATCTGTGATTAAACACCTGTGATTCATGACTAGGAAAGTGTTGCTTAAGTTTTGTGACTATGAAATTGGGTATAAACCCGATCATTTATTCTGTTTATTCTTGGTTATCTTTGGTTTTAGACCTTGGGAATTTACCTATTAAGTTAGGTCTACCCATGTTCTTGAACCTATGTCTCTATTCTGTCTATTCTTGGTTTTCTTTGGTTTTAGACCTTGGGAATTTACCTATTAAGTTAGGTCTACCCATGTTCTTGAACCGACGTCGTTGTTCAACCCTCTTTATGCCAGTTAGTATGTCTATCTGTTGCATAGCATCTTTGGTTCATTCCCTATTTTCTACGAACCTAGCTTTATTTATAATCTAGACTGAATCACGATTATACGAACGGTGGGAATGCGGTTTGGGCAAAACATGAAATTTACTAAAAACGTAGTTTAACTTGGAAATTGGCATAAATTGGGAACATGTATTATGGCATGTTCATAGGAATGCAAATTGGATAAATTTGACATAAATTATAAGATGTGTAATTTGAATCTAGTATTGACGTGTAAATCTAGCATTTACATGAATAGTAAACTAGAGTAATAAGTCTAGTTTGACGTGAATTAGAATGTTGAATCAGAATTGGATTAACTAGTTTGGCACGGTAAGTATATTGGCATAAATGTGAAATTGGCCATAATTGGGAATAACTATCAGGTTTAGCAAAATCATGGTTAGTGACACTTAATTTGGTATAGTTTACATACCAAAAAGCATAAATATGATATAGAGGGGAAAATGGGCCATAAAAATAAATGTAGACAGATTACATTAAAAGAGTAATTGGGGAATAAGTAAATTAGGAATAATTTACTTATAGAATTTGTCCTAAATGAGAAATGTAAATTTAGACAAATTAAAGATTTATTAACGACATCTCTTTTAATGAAACACCAGAAAGTTCTATGGTGACAGAGAGGATAGTGTCTAGGCTTGGGTTTGGAAAATACAAGTTTCATGCTCTCCCTGGCTATCCCTAACTGATCCGACGGACGGGATGGTTACTTTCAAAACCTGATTTGAAAATTAATCAAAACCCTTTGAGTTTAGGAAACACGAACATGCCTAACCCGAGGTTAGACTGAGTTGCGATGTAAACCTGCCCGGAACCAACCGGCACATCCAGTATTCGCAACAATATCTGTCTAATGTGAGTGGTCGCAGCTTTAATCTATTTAGTAAAAGCTAGAACAAGAATGGTAGGGTTAAGTTAACTAAGACACTTTACCAGTTCAACATGATAACTAAACTGATGGGTGGGGATAGGTTCAGACTGACACTTAATACAGTTGAGCTAGAATGAGAGGGTTAAGCCCATAGGAACACTTAACCAACTTAACACAGTTAAGCTAGAATGGGAGGGCTAAGTCCATAGAGACACTTAACCAAACTCAAGGTAGCAAGACAAGATTTGTAGGGGTTAAGTGACTAAGAAAACACTTAGCCAAATTAACATGTTAACTAGACTAAGAAGGTGGGGTTAAGTAAAGTTAATACACTTAGCCAATTTGATATGTTACCAGGGCTAGACCGTAGGGTTAAGTAAACTTGAACACTTAACCATCAGGTTGTGATAAAGGAATAAGGCTAAGTCTAAAACATGAAGGGACAATACTTAACCATTAATAACATGTTAGTGAAAACAGACGGGCAAGGTTAAGTAAAAAAGGAACACTTAACCAATACAGGATAATGGGTAAGGTTAAGTAATAAGGAATACTTAACCAATATAACTTGGTTTGTGGTCGGGTTAAGTCAACATGAATTACTGATAACACGTAACCAGCTTAACAGGATAAATGAAGGGGGTTAAGTTAGCTTGAAGTGACTAATGACACTTAACCAATCCAAATTGATGGGAAAGAGAACTAAGTAGTAAACCTTAGTTAAGAGAACAACGATTCTGGAAACTAAGTGGTAAATCTTAGTTAGTAAAACTAAGTCGTAATTCTTAGTATAACACGGGAAGGAGCGAATGTCCGTCTGAGTAATAAAGGAGGCTCCCACGAATTGGGTTACGAAGCCCGAGGCTTCGAGGGGACAGGAGGGTACTCTTGGTATCCCTCTGTGAGGCTGCAGATGATCCTCTTGGGCTCACAGAGGTTAAGGTCTGCATAGAAGAACCATGGGTACGCCTTGGTTGCAATATATGACAACCTAAAGACTAGGATGGACTGGCGTGATTCGGCGAGAAAACGGTAGCCCTGTGATAGCAACTCGTCGTCTACCATCCATCTTGAGTCAATCGAGATACGTGAAGCGGAAAGGCGGAGAACTCCAAAAGACCATATACTTGCTATCTAGTTATGGTTGCGGATTGCCATAGGACAGTGGGGCACCGGGGGCCGGCGTATAGTTCTCATTTTACAAGGTGTGCCTTTCATTAGTTGAGGGAGGGGTCAAGTGGGACCATAGCCACTGGAATAAAAACAGACCTTAGCATTTGCATCGGCAGATATCTGAAAGCTCCCGACCGAGTTCTGTATTCCTTGATTTGCCCTGTCACAGGACTCAGACCGCACATTACAGGACATGTGCATCTAGACAAGCGATAACGATCCGCGATACATGCGTGGGGAAGTATAGGAGCATATACCACTCTAGGTAGTGTGTCCTAGGCTTGGGGCATCGTTCGACAGGTAGCGTAATCCCTAGTTGGACTAGGTGGCATAAACCCTGAACTCGAGAAGCGTTCAGAAGATAGCGTAAACTCTAGTTAAATCTAGAAAGCACTTGATAGAAAACCCTAGATTAGATCTAGGTAATAAATAATAAATGTATGCCTGAAGGCAATGGAAACTACAGGGGTGGGATCACGTTATCGTTACTAGTTGGAACACTAGTTAGGTGGTGCAGAGATATAGAAACCAGTATAATAAGGAAACAGTGAAGCGGCGAAAGTATTAGAGCATATCCAGTTTATCTTATCTTAGCATATCTTGTGATTATCTTGTCTAATCTTGCTGACCCTATGGTCATGGTGTAATCTTGGATTCAGTTAATTCATGTCGTTTGTTTTTCCATGTTCACATGCTAGAAGTTACTGAACTTACTCAGGCTTTATGTCTGACTCTGTTTTTCTTTCGTCTTCTTTTCTTCCGTCCCCCCCCAGGTAGTAAAGGAGGGAGTAGTATAGCTCAGGTTAAGTTGGACTGTCACTCTTTCCCAGCTTGAAGATTTGTCGAAGTTTGCTTGGATTCTTTTATCAGATGCTATGGCTGGCTCTTGCTAAAATTTGGGGAATATAAATGTTGTTTTATGCTTCTTTATTTTGTAAGACAGATGATACTCTGATATTGTAAAGAAATCATTGTACAAACTATTTTATCAATAAAGCAAAGTTTTATTTTCCGCTGTTTAATTTCTGTCTGTCTTGTAATTTATCTGCATCTTTTACCCTAAATGCTCCACAGAACTTAGTGCATTCCCTTTGTGAGTGACACTAACGGATGTGGGGTGTTACAATGTCTGGTCCACATAGTTGACAAGCAATATAAGCGATATCATAAAAATATTTTGAATGCTTATTTGAAAATGTACTTTATCGACCAAATCGATGGCGTTAAGGAGTAAAGGCAATAAATCCAAAACATTTTAGAAAGCAATTTAAAACAATGCCCATCGATACAAACAAGGGTTAGGTGCGATAGGCTCAAAATGTTTGAAAACAAGTTTGAAAACTTACCTTTTCGACTACGTCAGCGAGGACAAGGGATAGAGGCGATAGCCTCAAGTATTTTGGAAAACAAGTTGCAAATAAACATTGTCAACCATATCGAGACAACAAGGGTAAATGTCATAAGCCTAAGGCCTCTAGAAAACAAGTTTAGAAAACACGTCTTGTCGTCATAGATGATATTGACAAGGTACAAAGGTGGTAAGCCTAAGCTTTTAAAACAATAGTTGCTGCAATCCCCATTCTTTATTTAGAAAAATAGTCTTATCGACTAAGAATCACATGAAAAAATACATGTACGAAGGCGATAATCCGTTGTAGAAATGTTAACTTTAAAAACATAAGTAGGATACAACTATGCAGTTAAAGCACTAGCGAATCCAATGCGATGAAAGTGCTAAAAGTTATAGCAGAGATAAATCGGGGAAATAATAAGATATAGAGGATGAGTCTAAAATAACATATAAAAATTATATTTAATGCTTTTAAAAATATATAAATGACAAATAAATGGAAAATTAACATTCACCTTTATAATAATTAGTACATTCTTAATTCTAAATAAAAGCATAAGCAAGTATTTGTAAACAAATGTAAACTCTTATTTATCTTACTTAAATTTAATATAATATTTTTATATTTTGAAAAACATATGTCAAAATATTATATTGAAAATAATTTTATAAATTTTATAATGTATAAATGTCATTTATAAATTCTTTTATAGAAGATATAGCGAAAATAGTGGAATATAGCAGAAATAATGGGATATATCGTGAATTTTTGAATGTAGCGGGGATTAAAGCAGAGAGGTTATTTCAGAGGCTATTTGGAAATAGCGTAGAGGCAAAAAACCGCTACATGATATAACGAGGATATAACGGGGTAATAGTGTGGCACAAACTGCATAGGGATATAGGCCACGAGGACCCTTTCAATAAGCTATAATGACGATAGCAGCTAGCCTGGACACATGCCATGTTACATGGTATTCCATGCATAAAGGACTTATTGACAAACGTCAATAAGGGGTTTTATCGACCAGGACGGTGGACCTAATAGTAAATAAATAGAAAACCGATTTATTTCTCTTTTAAGTAAATTTTTTTCCTCCTCCACAATATTTATTAAAAAACTATTGGTTGATTAAAATTTTTGCCAAGAAATTTCTTAGATTTTTTAGAATTCATTTTTCTAAAATGTAAGAAAATCCTTAATTATCATTAATTAACGTCTTATTTATACCCTAAATTATCCAACTTAAGAAAATTCGAGCCGTATAAACCAAAAAAACACGTCATAGACAAGAGCAAATCTATCCCCGACTGGGTCGACCCCTATGTCGACCGACCTCTAAGGGGGTCGACCCATGTGAAGCCTGGGTTGACCCATCCCTTGGGTCTGAACGTGTATTTCTTCCGATTTAATTTCTGTTTAACGTTAATTCTAACGTTCAGTTTCTTTCTTAATATAACTCATCTGAATAATTATTTTCCACTTATAACTTATATATAATTCCAAATTTCGAATTTGTACATGTATATATGCATACAATTATTTAAAACTTCACTCATCAACAACTTTTCCATGCGGGATTCGTTTTGGGCAAGTCATATATCAAACCGAATCAGAAAATTGCCACAATCTTAATAGTATAAGTTTCGGGCCTAAATCAACTATAAATTATTAATATTTTCATTTAATATTTATTTAAAATATGGGGTGTTACATTCTCCCGCCCTTTGGAAATTTCTCCTCAAAATTTGGTAGGGGTAAAATTAAGTAATTCCCCGCATAATTCACGGTCATCATGTGTACATCCAATTTTCAACCATTTTTGCACTTGTGCAAAGTGTAATACAACATAATAATTCATTAATGGAATGAATGTACCTCCTATATGAATGAAAAATTTTCTTGAAAACTTTTGGAAAACATAATGCACACATCCTGAATATACTAGCGATTTCTATATGAATGCAATATTTTGAAAATCAAAATACTCTTTCATCCAATTTATCCCATACTCATATAGAGAAAGAGAATACTTCATCCAATTTTTACATCCAAACCCCACTAACCAACTTTAACTTTGTGAATTACAGAAACGTCTAATTTTATGAATTCGATTTCTTATGTTATAAAATGGTAGAAAACAGAAATCTTCATATCTTCTACTTTTTTAATGTACCTTTTCTACATGTACTTGGATTTTATGCCACTATTATATATAGATTTCCTATCTTCCTACCCAAGCACATTTTACATAAGATTTTTTTTTTGTTATGAATTTTCTTTTACAACTTATTTTAGAAAAAAACCATTTTTTTCTATTTCTTGAAATCTTCCTTTTATCTTCATTTGTCATATTTGTTGCTAGATTTTTTGCAATTATCATCATTGTTTTTTTTCTTTTAGTAATTTCATTACTCTTTCTCTTTATCTTATTTAACTTAATTCGCTGATCTTAGCTTAGTCTTTAAAGAAGCCTTCTAATTCTTTCCAAACTAAAATAGGAAAAATAAGCACACTACACGGCTACCACCAAGGGCTAAGAATCCTAGGACCATATCCCCACCGACAAAGAAAAGTCCAAACCACAGGATCTAAACGACTCGCTTGCCCTCTACCATCTATATGTCACAACTAGCCCTAGCTTTGTACCGACTGTCTTTTCCAGGTAACAACCTAGGAACCATGGTGCTTGCGCACTCTATGGGAATTTAACATTATTCCAAAAACAAATTTTGCTGTCTACACTATAGCCTTAAAATATTCCCCATCTTTCCTAAGTGCTAATCCTTACCTACTCCATGATTTAAAAACGTGGTTTGAACTCTATCATTTTTCCTTTTAAAACTTAGAAACTTTATTTTTTCTTCATTAAAACTTATTTTTGACAAACCCTAAAAATTAGATGTCTCCTAAAAAATTTTCAAAACCCAAATTTTTCAAATCATAAAACAGGAGTAGACAAGGATAACTATTTCTAGATTAATTTCATAACTATTCATTTTACTATAGCAGTACAATTACTTACAATAAGATGTAAATTTCTAAACTTATCCAAAATATCTACTTCATTCTAAAATTCTTTTTTTCAACTTATTTTGTCCACCCACCAAAGTTTATGTCAAAACAATTGCCAAAAATTCATGTCAAAAGAATAGAGATTTTCGAAATTTTCTTTACCGAAAATTTTAGATTTTTACAAAATGCAATATTTTCTATGTTTTGTTATTTAGCTTTTTCATAATTTATAGATTAAAAGCTATTGAGTTATACATGCTCCATAATGTACACATTTATTTTAAAGAATTCATTTTTACAAAAATTTCATGAGAAATCCCCGTTTCCAAAATATACCCCATTTTCTCCAAAATCCAATGTACTTTTCAAATATGTTACTTACAAATTTTTCCTCAAACGTTAAAAATACATCTTTTTGTTTCAAAATTTATTTCTACACAACTTAGTTAGTACATGCTTAAAATTGTAAACTTTTAAGGTCAAAACTTGAAAAACAACATAAACTATCACCCAAAAGCTTTTAAAAATTTCAAGTTCTTAAAAGTTAATAATGGGGCTAGACTCAAAGTGGGTTTCTAACTTATTTAGACCTACCTAATTATTCTTACAAAGTCATTTTTCAAAATAAAATATTCCTAATCCATTTTCCTTTTTACTTTTTCCGTAATTTATAAGGCTTTATTGCCAAACCCACTAATCTGAAATACTAACATTTCAAATACTAAAATATGGGATTCATCTTTTTCCATTACAAAACATATTGTACACTTTTCACCCAAACCACCTAAGGGTCTCTTATTTCCATAACCATTCCTTTAGTGTACATAGCTGATATCTCAACTCTTTCCTTATGTCGCACTCCCTATTTAGTGGGTTCCTTTGTGAATCTAGGGTGTGTGTGTGTGTATATATAATACTTATATTTTTAAAATACAAATACATTCATCCACTATATATAAAGCAATCCTAAACTTAAGCTCTGATACCAGATGTAATAACTCGAATTTCGGAAGATTGATTTTTTTTTTCAAAAATCCCAATCTATCGAAGCATGAGTCGACTTGTCTGGTATCCTACAGAAAAGACAGAAATAATAAATATATCAGAGCTCAGTAAACATCTCACAGTGGAATGGATAAAGTATTATATAATAAAATATAGCCTTACCGAAGTAATAATACTGTCTAACCCGTATTCAAAGCTATTATATCTCTGCCATAAACCTAACCCGCGAGTGTGTTGTGAGGAGGGGTCAGAATACAAAATTCTGGTGACTAGACAAATTATACATTCTGAAATAACCCAACATATACTATTCAGTTATGTTTTCTTATTTATTAAGTTGTTTGGGTTAACAACACTGAACGGTCTGTACTCACGTCGTCCTTATCTACTTCCTACTAGATTAACCTAATATAGTATATATGTAGCTAACCCCAACATATTAAGGTACTCACCATAGTACGCTCCTTGCACGTTCTCCACCGTCATGCAAAGAAAGCATATCCTACGCCGAACGATGTATGAGAATCCAAATCATTATGCCACGTTACCGCATCGAACCATCATCTCTATGCCATGCAAACATACGAATCCTCATATCCAAACTCCTCGGTAGAAACAAGCCTCAATATGGACTAATGCCCTCACGTCTACGATATACCATCCAGTGCATGTATCTAGACCCTCATATGAACGTGCTGCCTACTGTACACCAAGTCCCATAATATGGTTGCATCTGAATCCATGGAACACGATGAGGAGTTTTATGTATTTGTAAAGGTTCACCTTATGTGGCCTATAATACCGATATCCAAGTATGGTCTGCATTTTCATGGTGGCTATAGCCCTACCCTGGCCTCTCCCTCAACTAGTGAAAGACTGCAACAAGAGCTAAGTGACGTTCCCTAGCAAACAATCTAACATCCAATTTCGCTTGTCCCTCAACCAACGTCTCGGTAGTGAAAGATCGATGGTCTCTAGGTTTAGCTCTAGTCTTTCCGCATCCCACCAACTGCCGATGACAGGTACCCGATGATTACTATCCTGTATTGGTCCTGACCCAGCCTCTTCCCGAGGCAATCGCCAAATCACCCAATGCCATCCGCCACAGCCTTCTGACTTCCAAGTCTACACTTGTAGTCAAGGTATGCTCACTGGGTGGTACCACGCAGACCCAACCTCTACGAGTACAACACGAGCATGTACCGCAATAGAGGACCACCACAAAATATCCTACCACGTCCCTTGGAAGCCGCTTGCTTCACTCCAGCCCCGTAGAGAAAGCAAGAAGAATATCTAGTAGAATAACCAAGCAAAATGATCAGATGGACGTGCTCTTCCCCTATCTCAAGACACCCTGATGATCTAACCCGTTGGGTACTTTACCTTTATACATGCGGACCGGTCCAAGCGCTTCACGCAAACGTGTTATTAGACCTTATGTTTAATCTTTTAGTCAAGTGCTTGTTTTATCTTATCAGATTACTAATTAACTTAATTACCCAAATATTCCCTTTTTTTTCATGTTACAAGGTTTCCTGGAGCGCCCTTGCATCTCTGAGGAATGGGCACTTCTCGCTTATTGATCGCACATGTTTAACTTAATCATGTTTTAAGTTCATTAATAAGCCTATAACATGTTATTCCCTAGAATGTAATTGATGAAAATAATCTATTATCTTTTAACATTATTACCATGTCATTTACTATCCAATTACATGTTTACACGCTCAATAACATATTTTACTTATTGTACAATTAAGTATATCCTTTCCCAGTTCTCATGTTTTCTTATAACATGTCTACTTAGTGTATTATCAAGTGCAACTTATTTCATTTCATAAGTCTACTTTATTCCTTCTTATTTAGTCATTACTACGTCTTACACTATCATTACAACCTGTTGTTGTTGCTTACTTCTTAACTTAGTTCTCTTAATTAAGATTCATTAATAAGTTCTCTTTTTTTTACCCATGTTATAATTCCACTTGTCCCTAGGAAAGACCAACCTATTATGTTACATTCTCATTCATAAAATTAATCATATTAGGTTACATTCCCCATTCATCACATTTTTGTAGGTTCTTTAACACAAACCAAACTTTTACTGTTGTAACATCCATTAATTACCGTCTTGTATATTTTCATTATTACAGGAAAATATTCAACACACCTCATTAGATTGATTAGTGAAAAAATATAAAGATCCATTTCCATAACACACAAAAATAAAGATCGTAGTTGCAAGCTATTTCTTTTATTTTCGTTGTGGACATACATACATCTTTTTATTTGATTAGTGTGCAATACGATAAAAGAATCTCTATTTCACACTAATCCCCTTTTCCTTTCTTTCCTTTCAACCACGTTCTTAGTAATTTTACAGTTATGGAAATGTATCAATTTTTCCAAATACATCTAGCCTAGTCCACTATTAATTTCCCCTTTTTATTTTCTGAGTTAGATGTTATTTACCATTTCCAAATCACTATAAATTTTCCATACAAATTAGGCACATAAATTCTTTTTCCATTATTCTCTATTCCATTCAAATTTGATTTACAATATATCCATATTGGCATTGACATACCCACATTTATTTTAATTTTCATAATTCAGCATTACAATAGTTCTTAATCCAACTAGCAGATTCATAGAATAGGTATGTACAATAGTAATATTCTTAACACAACTGAAAATCAATTATACTGTAATTACCTTAATTTACAGTTAATTAACATGTTAAGAATAACAGGGAACATAAATGGTAAATATACCATTATCTAAAAGGTATAATTCTAAATCCATTCACCTAATAGCTTTCCAACCCATGAATCTGATTCAGATATGTGATTTCGTAGTCTTCCTAATTGAATCTTTTATTAAAACAAACACGGATTCAAAAATATGATAATAAAAGAAAAGGGAAAGAAAGAGAGAAAGATAAATAAATCAGATTCATAGGACTTACCTCATGTTGACCAGAAATCTGAACACTTATTTGTAGATTTACACTCTTTATCTTCAATTCTTGAATCAGAATATCCTACGTCTAATTTGTCTAATTTCTAAAATATTTGGGAGGAAAGAAAATGACAGACATTGGAGTCATCTCAGAAAATATGAGTTGAAAGGTAGGCCATGCTAGTACATTTATAGTGTACAAGAAATTCTGGTCCACCAGTGTAACAACCCGTATTTTACGTATTGGAGGATCGTAAAACATTTTTATTTTATTCCCTTAGGGTTGGATAATTCTCATATTTTAATATGTTGTTTATGGGGATGTGAGACATGTCCATAATTTTTAACAATTTTGTTTGTGAACATTTTGCATCTATCAGTCTTTTATAGGGGATAACTTTTGACTTAGGACGAATCAGGTGTTAAGACGTGTGCCATTGGAAAGGAAATGATGTTTCCCTTACCACGGGGTGGTCACATTAAGGATTTGGTTTAGCGGTTTGGGAGGAATCAATGTTTTAAGGTTTTTCAATTGGTTGTTCAGGTTTTGTAAGCTATAATGAGCTGATTTGGGGAGGCCCATTAGTGGATTAGTGGGAGGCTATAAATAAGGGGTAGGAGGCATGGAGAATAGTTTATTTTCTCCATTTTCTCATTTGGAGGAGCTTGTGATCCTCCATTTCTCCAATCTTCTACACCTTTCCACCATTAACATTCATGATCTACATTAGAGAATCGAATATCTATATCATTGGAAGCTAAATCTACATAATTCCAAGGGAGAGATCATCGAATTGAAGAGTTTGGATCAAATTCTTCGCTGTCCGGAATCATATTTCAATAATTTTGGGTTGTTTGGGGAATTGGTGAGTGATATGCATCTCTCACATGGGTTCAAGCAAGTTTATGAGTTGTATGTACATATTTTCATCATTTTAAATTGATTTCCCCTAGATATACACCATGGTAAGCTTATATTCATACGAATCGTCATAGGATCTAATTTAGCAACTTAAAACATGGTAAATTTCATATGTTTATGCAAGTTAGATCCATAATTATGTTCATTTATCATGATTTTGGTGAATTTTGCATAATTTTGATGATAATTGTCATTTTCATGATGTTAGCGGTTTCCAAACATATTTATGGTCGTGTTGGACGAATTTGAATGAGTTGGTTTCGTCGGATTCGTAGTTTGCCAAAGTTTTGGGTCAAATTTCGAGTTGAGAACTTGCCAGATGAGATCTGGAATACATTGGGTCAGTCGGCAGCAGGAGTGGTCGGTCGGTCGAAATCCTTGTCTTGGGGAATAAGCCAGAGGCTGGTCAGTCGGTCAGAGGGAGGGCAAGGTTTGTTGGTCGGTCGGAGGGCAAGGTTTGTTGGTCAGTCAAGGCGGTTCGGTTGAGTAAGTGTTCGGGTCGATCGAATAGGGTCGGTTAGTCAGGGTGTGGGGATCCTAGTCAGTCGGTCGGCCGGAGGCTGGTCAGTTGATTGTGAGATGATGGTGGTCGGTCTATGTGTTCGAGTACGGGTCGGTCGGCCGTGATTTTTAGTTGGTTTAGAAGGGCTCCGAATCGGTCGCATAGGGTCATTTCTGAAGAAAAAAAAATCGGGTACGACCAGGATTTGAAAAAAAGGGCTTGAAAGGTTGTGATGGCAGCACAGCGGGGTGGCAACTCAAAGGTTGTGAGTTGGAGATGGTGGATAATGGTTACTCGAGAAGGTTGCTTGAGCTATGAAAAGTCATCAAAGTTGGATGACTAGAGATGCGAAGTCCGAGGACTTATTGTTGTTGTAAGTTCTAGCATGCTCAAAACAGGGGAACAATAGGGGCACTTAAAAGACCGGAAGGTTGCTGGTTGAGTACCTTGGGTATCGTTGAAAGGCCTAGTTGTCAAGGTTGGACAAACATACGTATCATTGAAAGGCGTATGGAGTTCATGCTAGAACTGGGGTTACCATTAGCCCTTGACAAATGGCAAGGTAGACCGTGATATGATTAACGATAGTTTCGAAGTAGGATTGGCGGTGATAGCCAGAGTCTATCATGATTGACTGGTTGTTTGGTTTGTACCGTCTCAAGTACATTGTCTAACGTCGAAGTAGATGTTCCTTGGGTGCTTGTCTGATATTGGTTCCATCCTCGGGGCTTTTGCTTAAGGAGTGTTGAATTCGATTAGGATGGTTTACGTGAGATACATATAATCTGGATGCTATGAGTGCTAGTGGTGTTTGCTTATGATTGCCATGAATGAATGGTTGAAGTGTTTGATGTAAAGGCTATCAATGTCCGATGTGGTAAAGACGGGGTTGAGTTCTTCTCAGATGTTGTGGGTAGATTAGTTCATTTATTGACCCATTCTCATATACTTTATTGATGATGTTAGATACCTGTTTTATCGCTCACTGAGGCTGTTGTCTGACTTAAGATTTTATGTTTCCCTCTTATTACCTTGGGCTGTTCATCCGGTTGTGGATGGGTGGACTAGGTGACAAGTGATAGCTTAGTGAGGACGTTGTTGCAATTGGGAGGTGAGCAGGAGGCTGGCGTATTATCTTGCTTACTAACTAGTATTGCTATTTCCTCTATTTGAGTTGCTCTCTGAGTGTTATAGATAGGCTTAGACTTCGATATTCCTATGATGTATGGATAACCTTTCAGGATGTTGTGAAAGTTTTCAAAAGTTTGTTATATGATGTTCCACTATTTCTACCCATTGTATATGTTCTATTATATTTTATCCTTGCGATGTGAGTCATACGACAGGTTCTGCTTGTGTTATCATACCTTGATGATCGTCCATAGCTTCCTGGCACACCTTTCAGCGCATTATTCTTCTTGTTTGGTGCGCGGGATATGGGCAGTCGTCACAATCAGATTCGTTAGTATAAAATTCGAGCTGTATAAACCAGAAAAATATGTACAGACCAGAGCAGATCTGGCCCCGGGTGGGTCGACCCCTGTTTCGACCCACCTCTAAGGGGGTTGACCGAACGGCCGACACATGGGTTGACCCATGTGAAGCCTGGGTCAACCCATCCCCTAGGTCTAAATGTGTATTTCTGCTTATTTAATTTCTGTTTAACGTTAATTCCGACATTCAGTTTCTTTGTTAATATAACTCGTATGAATAATTATTTTCTAGTTATAACTTATATATAATTTCAAATTTGTACGCGTATACATGCATACATCCTTTAAAACTTCACTCATTAATAAATTTTCTATACGAGCTCCGTTTTGGGCAAGTCATATATCAAAATGAATCAGAAAATAACCACGAACATAATGGTATAAGTTTCAAGGCTAAATTATCAAAAAAATAAAGTATCAATATTTTCATTTAATATTTATATAAAACATAGGATGTTACATTCTCCCACCATTAGGAAATTTCGTCCCCGAAATATGGTAAGAGTAAAATTAAGTAATTCCCTGCATAATTTACAATCATCATGTGTAATCCAATTTTTCAACCATTTATGCACTTGTCCAAAAGTGTAATATAACATAACAATACATGAGTGTAATAAATGCCTAAGCAGTACCTTCTATATGAATGCATATTTTTCTTGAAATTTTTTTGAAAATATGAAGCACACATCCTAAATATATTGGAAATTTTATATGAATGCAATATTTTGAAAATTAAAATACTCTTTCATCCAATTTTTGCATCCAATCCCTACCAACCAATTTAACTTTGCGAATTACGAAAAAGTATAATTTTATGAATTCGATTTCTTATGTTATAAAAAGGTAGAAAACAGAAAACTTCATATCTTTTGTTTTTCTTTTATGTACTTTTTCTATCCGTACTAGGATTTTATGCCACTATTATATATAGATTTCCTATCTTCCAACCCAAGGATCGTTTCCATAAGAAAAAATTTCTTTTCCAGCATGTTTTGGAAAAATCCATTTTTTTAATTTCTCGAATATTTTCTTTTATCTTCATTTGTCATATTTTTTGCTTTATTTTTATAGTTATCATCATTGTTTGTTTTCTTTTAGTTATGTAATTACCCATTCTCTTTATCTTATTTAACTTAATTCTCCTATCTTAGCTTAGTCTTTAAATAAGCCTTATAATTCTTTCCGAAGTAAATAGGGAAAAACAAGCACAATACACGACTACCACCAAGGGATAAGAATCCTAGGACCATATCCCCGCTGATAAAGAAAAGCCCAAACCATAGGATCTAAACAACTCGCTTGTCATCTACCATCCACATGTCACAGCTAGTCCTAGTTGTGTACTGACTGACTTTTCTAAGTCACAACCTAGGAACTATAGTGCTTACGCACTCTACGGGAGTTTACCATTATTCCAAAAAAAAATCTTGTTATCTACTCTATAGCCTTAAAATATTCCCCCATCTTTCCTAGGTGTTAATCCTTACCTACTCCATGATTTAAAAACGTGGTTTGGCTCTATCACTTTTCCTTTAAAAACTTAAAGGCTCCAAAACTTTATTTCTTTCTTCATTAAAACTTATTTTTTCCAAACCATAAATATACGACATCTCATAAAAAAAATGCAAAACCTCCTTTTTCTAGATCATAAAAACTGTAGAAGACAAGGACAACTATTTCTCAATTAATTTCACAACCGTTCATTTTACTATGCCAGGTCAATTACTTTCAACAAGACGTAAATTTTTGAACTTATCCCTAATGTCTAATCTATTCTAAAATTCTCTTTTTTCAACTTATTTTGTCCACCTACCAAAGTTTATGTCAAAATAATTGTCAGAAATTCATGTCAAAAGAATAGAGATTTCCAAAATTTTCTATATTGAAAATTTATTTTTTGACAAAATGCAATCCTTTCTATGTTTTTTTATTTAGTTTTTTCATAATTTATAGCTTAAAAACTATTGAGCTATACATGCTCCATAATGTACATATTTTCTAAAAGAATTCATTTTTACAAAAATTTCATGAAAAATCACTGTTTCCAAAATATACCTTATTTTCTCCAAAATCCAATATGTACTTTTCAAATATGTTGCATACATATTTTTTTCAAACGTCAAAAATACATCCTTTTGTTTTAAAAGTTGTTTCTACACAACTTAACTAGTACATACTTAAAATTGTAAACTTTTAATGTCCAAAATTGAAAAACACGGTAAACAATCACCCAAAAGCTTTTAAAAATTTCAAGTTCTTAAAAGTTAACTATGGGGCTAGACTCAAAGCGGGTTTCTAACTTATTTAGACCTCCCAAAATATTCTCACAAAGTCATTTTTCTCATATATATATATATACATGTATATATATATATATATTCCTAATCCATTTTCCTTTCTACTCTTTCCCAAATTTATAAGGCTTTACTGCCAAACCCATTAATCTGAAATACTAACATTTCAGATACTAACATATGAGATTCATCTTTTTCATTACAAAACACGTTGTACACTATTCACCCAAACCACCTAAGTGTCTCTTATTTCCATAACCATTCCTTTAATGTACATAACTAAAATCTCAACTCTTTTTATATGTCACTCTCCCTATTTAGTGGGTTTCTTTGTGGATCTAGCTGTATATATATAATATATTTATATTTTTAAAAATACAAATACATTCACCCTGCTATCTATAAAGGAATCCTAAATGTAGTCTCTGATACTAGATGTAACAACCCGAATTTCTACATACCGATTTATTTTCTAAAATCCCAATCTATCGAAGCCCGAGTCGGCTTGTTTGGTATCCTGCAGAAAAGATAGAGATAATAAATATATCAGAGCTCATTAAACAACTCACAGCGGAACGAATAAAATATAATCAAATATAGCCTTACCAAAGTAATAATACTGTCAACCAGTATCCAAAGCAATCATATATCTGCCGTGAACCTAACCTGCGAGTGTGTTATGAGGAGGGGTTCAGAACACAAAATTCTGGTGACTGGACAAATTATACATTCTGAAATAACCCTATATATATCATTCAATTATGTTTTCTTATTTATTAGGTTGTTTGGGTTAACAACAGTGAACGGTCTTTACTCACGTCGAACTCATCTACTTCCCAGTAGATTAACCTAATATAGAATATATCTAGCTAACCCCAACATATCAAGGTACTCACCATAGTACCCTCCTTGCACGGTCTCCACCATCATGCCACAAAAGCTTATCCTACGCCGAACGTCGTAAGTAAATCCAAATCATTATGCCACATAACCGCACAGAACCATCATCGCTATGCCATGCAAGCGTACGGACCATCATATCCAAACTCCTCGGTCGAATCAAGCCTCAACACAGAGTAATGCCCTCTTGTCTATGATACACCATCCAGTGAGTGTATCTAGACTCTCATACGAACGTACTGCTTACTGTACACCAAGTCCCCTAAAAGGGCTGCATCTGAATCCAGGTAACTCGGTCTGGAGTTTTCCATATCTGTAAAGGTTTTCCTTATTAGGCCTACAATAGAAATATCCAAGTATGGCCTGCATTTTCATGGTGATTATGGCCCTACCTTGTCCCCTCCTTCAACTAGTGAAAGCCTGCATCAAGAGGTAAGTGACATGCCCATTGCAAACAATCTAACATCCAATTTTGCGTGCCCCTCAACCAACGTCCCGGTTATGAAAGATCGGTAGCCTCTTGGTTTAGCTTTAGTCTTTCCGCATCTCACTGACTGTCGATGACAGGTACCCCAATGATTACTATCCTATATTGGTCCAGACCTAGCCTCTACCCGAAACAATCGTCGAATCACCCAACGCCATCCGCCACAGCCTTCCGACTGCCAAGTCTGCAGTTGTAGTCAAAGTATTTTCACCGGGTGGTACCTCGTAGACCCAACCTGTACGAGTATAATCTGAGCATGTACCGCAATAGAGGACCACCACGGAGTACCCTACCACGTCCTTCGGAACCCGCATGCTTCTCTCCAGTCCCGTAGAGCAAACAAGAAGAATAACCCGTAGAATAATCAAAAGGACGTGCTCCTCCCGTGTCTCAAGACACTTTAATGATCTACCCCGTTGGGTTCTTCACGTTCGTACATGCGGACTGGTCGAAGTGCATCACGCAAACGTGTTGTTAGACCTTTTGTTTAATATTTTAATCAAGCACTTGTTTTATTTTATCAGATTACTAATTAACTTGGTTACTCAAATATTCCCTTTTTAATCACGTTACAAGGTTTCCTGATCCCGCTTACATCCTTGAGGAATGGGACCTTCTCGCTTGTTAAACACACAAGTTTAACTCAATCATGTTTTAAGTTCATTAATAAGCCCATAGCATGATATTCCATAGATCGTAATTAACGAAAATAATTTACAATATTTTTATATTATTACCATGTCATTTACTATCTAATTACATGTTTACAAGCTCAGTAACATGTTTTACTTAATGTACAATTAAGTAATTCCTTTCCTAGTACTCATGTTTTCTTATGACATGTCCACTTAATATATAATCAAGTGCAACTTATTTCGTTTCATAAGTCTACTCATAAGTCTACTTTATTCCTTCTTATTTAATCATTACTTCGTCTTACACTGTCATCACAACATGTTGTTGTTGCTGCTTACTTCTTAACTTAGTTCTCTTAACTAAGATTCATTAATAAGTTTTCTTTTTTATTTATTATAGCCTATGTTATAATTCCACTTGTCCCTAGGACAAGCCTACCTATTATATTACATTCTCATTCACAAAATTAATTATAATAGGTTATATTCCCCGTTCATCATATTTACCTTGGTTCTTTAACATTAGCCAAACTCTTACTGTTGTAACATCTATTAAATTACCACCTCGTATAATTTCATTATTTCATAAAAATATTTCACACACTTCATTAGATTGGTTAGTGGAAAGATATAAAGATCCATTTTCATAACACACATAAATCTATGATCCGTAGTTCTATGCTATTCCTTTTGTTTTCGTTGTGGACATACATATATCTTTTTATTTGATTAATGTGCAATACGGTAAAAAAATTCCTGTTTCACACTAATCCAATTTTCCTTTCCTTTTTTACAATTACATTCTTAGTAGTTTTACTGTTATGGTAATGTAGCTATTTTCCCAAATGCATTTAACCCAGTCCACTACTAATTTCCCCTTTTTATTTTGAGCTAAATGTTATTTACCATTTCCAAATCACTGTAAATTTTCTGTACAAATTAGGCATATATATTCTTTTTCCATTATTTCCAATTCCATTCTAATTTGATTTAAAACATATCCAAATTGTCATTAACAACATTTTCAGTAACATATCCACATTTATTTTAATTTCCAAAATTTCGATATTACAGTAGTTCTTAATCCAATAAGCAGATTCATAGAATAGGTCTGTACAACAGTAATATTCTTAACATAACTAAAAATAAATTATATCGCAATTACAACAATTTACAGTTGATTAACATGTTAAGAATAACGGGGAATGTAAATGGTAAATATACCGCTATCCAAAAGGTATAATTTTAAATTCACACACTTGACAGCTTTCTGTTAGGATTGCGGAATGGATCATTAAAGCAAAACAAACACTAGAGAGGGGGTGAATAATGTTTTTGTGAATTTAATCAAAATCTAAAACTTATGTGAACTACTATATAGATCAAACACCACAAGCACAATTACAGACATAGAATCAAAAACAAATGCAAAGATAAACAAAAGTAAAAGTGCATAAAAGAAAAGGACACACCGGATTTTATACTGGTTCGAAATTGCTCCTACGCCCAGTCCCATACAATGCTGTATTGTGCAAAGTTTTATTTCTATATCAATATCCAATTACAACTTCTTTGATTTCACGGCTACTAGGGATACCACCGATTAACCATCCTTGATTTCACGGCTACAAGTGATACCACTGATTACTTTACTCAACCCAAACAATTACAAATGACCCTGTAACTCTTCAGTAGCACTTGATTCAGAGAGTAATGAGTAGAGACTGTAGAGAGAAGACGATTAATGAAAACAGAATTGAATTTGGCAGGGTATAAGTGTAGAAATCATAAAAATGATAAAGAATAATGGTGTAATGAAAGGGAATGAAGTTAGAGAAGAAGAAGTGATTAAAAATTAAAAATCAACCCCTTTTTATAATGTATGAAAGGTTGCAATGTCTCAAAACCATCACAAATAGTGAAAAGACACTTCCTTTCAAATTTGAAAAAATGACAGTTATATGTCGACATGTATATATATGTATGTGGACATATATATGTGTAAATTTGAAATTTGAATATTTTTCAAGTGTTTTGATATGGATATAATTCTAGAAATTCTTGAATTAAAGTATAGTGTTATAAATAAATATTATGAAGTAGAAAATCATATGAAAACATAAATATAAACTATACAAACATATTTATAAAATTATAGAGTTTAAAACTATATAAATATAAAGTATATAAAATCTAAATATATAAAACTTACAAAGTATAAATCTATAAAACATAAGTTTAAAATAAAGTAAAAATAGAAAGTAAAATAGAGAAGAAAGAGATTGAAGATAGAATTTGAAACAAAATTTGAAATTATTCTGAATTTGAACCTGGAGTGTTATTCCGAATCTTACATAATCTAGACAATATAACTATATTTATCTTGAAATCGTGAATACTCATGAGTCTTGAAATATATCAGAATTCTGAATCTCTAACATCTTTAAACTATATAGCCTTCAGTAATTTTTCCTGTATATAAATCCTGCATAAGTGTGTGTATGTATATGTATATATATATTCCAGATAAAAGTGTTAGTATATATTTTATAACCAATTAATATTGAAATAAGGTTATTGTCATCAAAACTCCATTCTCCAACAATCTCCCCCTTTTTGATGATGACAACCTTAGTTTATAAAATATATCATACTTGTATTTTACCTGTTGATGATGATCCTCCAAATACTCCTCCTTACTCCCTCTATCTACATAAATCGTATATCTTATAATTTCTTCCCCTTTGGCATTATCGAAAATAAATTCTAAAACTACTCCCCCTAAAATCCTATATTTATCTCTATAACTCCTATACTAAGTAAAATACTCCCCCTGAGTTATATATCCTATATTTATACAAGCATAAAGTACTTCCCCTAAATTCAAAGTTATATTATATCCTTATATCTCCTTCTATGATTCTAATCCTAAAAGAATATAACTCTCCCTAAAATTATGACTATACTAAATAGAAGGATAATAAAGTAAGCAATCCAATCGATATTAAATCAATCAATCAATCTAAACAAGCAATTTCAAGCAAGCAATTCAAGCAAGCAATTCAAGCAATCAATTCAAGCAATCAACCAAATCAACCAGCTTAAATAATATATGTTAATAAACACTTCTTGAACCTTCAATTAATCCTAGAAACTATAAACGTCCCCTTTAATCTAATACACTTAATCTAATACAAGACTAAACCTATCCTAAACTCTAATTTCCTTAAAACTATATTAAGACTTTGATCTTGACTAAGAAATAAATGTGACAAGATATCAAAAAATTATGATGTAAGTTAAATTAATATATGTTAAATAATGATATTTTTAATCCAAACAATCAACCAATTCAAGTTTTGTTGTCACAAAACATGAGTTCAACTAAATTCAAACACAAAGCCAAACTGTAACAACCTGTATTTTTAGGACCAATTTAAAAATTTTATTTTAGCTATTTTAATGTATTTTGGATATTTAAAATGATTTATTTTAAATAATAACGACTAAAAATTTATTTAAATCGAAGTTAGAACGTATAAATTTATTTTAATTATAAAACGAGCCTAAAATGGCATGGTAGTTCGAAAATTCGATTTTAAATTTCAAATGAATGTACAGGATTCAAAATAAATCAGATTTTAGTAAAACAAGAAATACTTGAATTTGTTTAATTATATCTTTCCAACGAATGTGAAAAATTGAGATTTCATAATATAAATTGAAAGTTGTGTCCAAATTAAATTTAAAATAGTCGTTATGGAATTTATATATATTTTATATAATATATTGCCCTTAAAAATAGCCATTTTGAAAACGACCTCCGTTTTCAATGAAACCACTTTTGTTGGATCCGGAATGTCAAATTATTGCTAGATTCCAATTTTTTTATTTTTTGGAATTAATATGTGAGCGTGGTAAGTTAAACGTGTTTGGTAATTTCAATTTGAATTTAATCGACTTGAAGATGACCATTTTTCAAACTTTCTCCAAATTCGACAAAATTAGTTTGTTAGGCCCGTATCATCAAAACATAACTAGATTTATTTTTTGGGAATTTTTGGAGTTAGTTTGTGGCCCCGGTAAATTAAAATGTACGGTGAAATCAATTTTGAACTTTAAATTAATTTATATTTTAATTTTGATGAAAACTAATCGAAATAGTTGAAATGGCTCACCGAACATATCCCCATTGTGTCCGGAATGAGGGTAATTAGCTAGGGACGACAGTCATGGGGTTTGATTTGGGGTTCGAATTTAAAAGTAACTTTTTGGGAAAAATAATAATAATAAAGTTAATTAAATTATATATATAACCCCCTTCCCCAAATAAAACCTTCGTTCAGAACATTGGCCCCCCAAATAAAAACGCATCGCTCCTCTTCTACAGCCACGCCACACCCATCGCCATCTCCGTCGAACAACCGCCACCCCCTTTGAATAGCACCGCCCTCTCCTCCCCCTCCTCTCCTCCATTCTCTCACTCTCCCTCTAAATTGATGTAGTGGCCCGCAAATCCGTACCATCTGAGTTGACTAAACAACACACGTTCAACCCAAATAATACAAAAATACGAGTCATTAGGGTTAAAGAAATAGAAATAGATAAAAGAAAGAACAAAAGAAAACATTAGAATCTCACAGCGAAACGAATAAAATATATTATATAACATAACGCTTTGAATACAAAATTTTATGTCATATATACATACCAACATCAGAGCACAA
>JASFAX010005171.1:0-37079 GCA_030737875.1 Allium sativum | reverse complement strand
AAAAACGGCCCACTTTCAATAAGCTCTACCCCTTGCAACATTTTTGAGTTAAGATGTTTGTGTGAATAAAACAATGGAAGACTGGATCATTTCTCTCTGTGGTGGTCTATAATTTTTTATGATCATATATCTTGAAGGTCAATTTTCAGGTTGATCAGTTTGAGGCTTTGTAAACCGATGTATGTTATTGATATTTAACTGATTTAATAGAGAACTCGAATCACATTGGTTAATAGTGCATAACTGGTTAGTTTGATTAGATTCTGAACTGTATCATGATCAATGAAATCAATCAGATGAATATTTAAATGGAAAATAAATCACATAATGTATAGAGAAAAATTAAATAAATAAATAACAAAATAAAAATGATACATACACTATATATTGTGATACCAATTCATAAGATGCAGAGTTATATGTGCTTATATTTCTTTGAATTAATAAGTAAACAGAATGTCCTATCGATTTCTACCCTAACATTTGCTATCTTGAATTGAGCTCAACTATGGAGAATGTTATGTCAGTCAACTGGAAACGTATGGTATTTACTCCCAGGCATTGTAAGTTTACATGACAAAGGGAATTGGTTGTACATTAATCATTGATAATTGGTCGCCGCAACCAACAACAAAATTATATAAATATCCTTCTAAAAATTCATTTTCTTTCCAGTATCCACATTACGTGCATATGTGCACATATTATGCATTTTATTAGTAAATATACGTGTATAGGTTGTTTCTTAAATTAGACTAACAATAATAAGAAAAAACTATTAGTTAGTATAAGCTGGTTCTCAAACTAATTGCAAAAGTAGGTCGACTCTGGTAATCTAGACATTTTGTTTTTCAACTTAAAAGAAAATTGCCCATTTGATCTGTTAAGAATTGCATCTAGAAAAATAACATTAGCGAGACTCAAATTGCACCTTAAATTAACACAAGTGTGAGTTGTACCACTGTATTTTTCCGAGATGTTTTGATTCACTGATTCCCAATAAAGCATTTATGCTTTTTTTAAATAGCCAGCTCAATGTTGACATCAACCTACTTCTGCAAATAGTTCGAAAATCAATCCAAATCCGCAAATAGTTATCTGAACCAGCATATTTTGGAAATTTGTTCTGACATGTTGCTTGTCTAGCTCAAAGTGAATCAATTAATTCCCACAGAGAGTACGGATCTATGGCCCAAAAGTGATGGGGATCACACCGTGCACTCTATAGGATAAATATTTTTGGTAGATTTTTATCTCTGTTCTTTTGCCATTGTTTTTTTTTGGCTAAGTGAAGACAATACGTTATCAAACATAAATATATGGATTGTTCTCAGTAGGAAGGATTTGGCAATGCAACGTAGCTTTGTGAACAATAGAATAAGTTTCCATTGAAAACTAGTCTATTTTGTAATTTTAATGAAGAAATAACTTAATGAATGTGCAAAACTGATTATATAGGAATGATAATTGAGTATATAATGTCAACTTGACTAAATAAACACCAGCTGACATGAGCAGTTGAGTTAAATTTGTCATAATACGACAATGAAACCAAAAATAAAAAATGTATTTGATATTATCAAATCGAAAATGCTAATATGCCTGGGAATTCAGTTTGTCAGTTTTTGCACCAGACACAAGAAAAGTGGAGGGACCCATCGCAAAAGACAATTTTACCATCCTGAATTACACTAATTTGTACTGATTCGCACTTTTTGACAAAAAGGTGTTCGGGCATAGTATCATATCCCTTATCAAATTTATCTTAATTAAAGATAGGTTACCTATAGTTGAAAACTTGAAGTTCTTCAAAATAAAATATAAAGGCGGGCCGACTCTCAGATAATTTGCAAGATCATCGAAATAATCCTAATTTTCTGAAGGAAATATTGATTAGATAGCCAGTAAACAATTTTGGCCATCAAAATCTATGTTTGAAAGAAGTATAAATTAGACCTGCAAATGTGAATCACGAGGAAGGACCACTTGCTGCTCCAAACCGGGTTGGATCCTTGTACATAACTCCTATACATCAAACAGAATGTATAATAAAAAAACTAATATCCAGCGTTAAACATGATATAACAATATTATTTATGGAAAATGAAGTTCCAAGGGTATTGTTAGTTCCATAAACCATAGTTCTGAACATGTATCTTAATATAATACAGAGAACAATCATAAATTGTTATGTCTGTATATGCATATAAGAATTTAACAGGAACGATAGTAAAGCCCGGTTGAATGCAATATGACAAACTACAAAAAATAGAAGAAGAATGTTCATCAAAGGCTTCCAAATTTTTATAGGATTAATGAATTAACAAGAACGAGAAGCAGGGTAAAACGTTACTTACAATGCTGGCTAAATAAATTGCGACAAAGGCGGTAATGACAACAATTTTAACTCCAATAATGTCAAGAATTGACGATGGACGTCCTACAAAAATAAAGTGAAAAAGGTTTGTTATGCATTTCAACAATGTTAATTATTTCTCTGACAATAATACAGAATGGATAATTAATATATTTAGTAATGACACAATCATCATGTGTACACTGATTTATTTTACAATTACGGAAAACTAGGCTAACATCAAGGAACACAAGGGTTTTGTAGATGAAAAGATAGATGCAAACCTCACCTTCATATACCGAGAAACTATTCCCACATTTGTCTGATCGCCTAAATGGTTATAGTAAAAAGGAATTGTTAAAAAAAATCAACTTTACCGACTAATATATTTGACAGAGGTTGAGTAAACTTTTTCCAAATTCTATATACCTTTATCAGATCCATCATGCACTAAAACAGTGATACAGAGGATACAGTCAACCCTATCGTTTTCAGTTCTTACAAAGTCGAGCATAATAAGAGCAATGAATGTTGTGACTTGCAACATGAAGTCCAAAAGAATAGCCAAAGCTATACACAGAAATGGTCTAGTTGATGAAAATGTTTGGTCTGAATATGAACCCAAAAAAAGATTGGAAAACATTGTTTTACCAGCAAACATAGAAAAAATACAGCATGCAGGCATTGGAATAAAACTTCCAACAGCAAAAGTTAGAACTTCACATAGACTAGACAGGGTTATAGAAGGCTCAACTTCAACAAGTGCGTTGCTTACTCGTCCCTCCAAAGGCAGTTCTTGAGATTGTCTCTTGACAGCGTGAACAAGAATGCACATATTGTCCACCCCTACTGCTAAAACAAGAAAACATGCTTAGCTCAACACAGAATACGAGGCCAAAGTAAACAAGCTTGTATGTTTCACCACTTTACAAAGTAAACATCAACTCTGATAATTCTTCTTTTTATTCGTACAATGGACTTCTAACATTAACTTTATAAAAGATATATTTCTTAGGAAAAGAGTGACTTAGCTCAATGGTATGATTAATTATACAGATATTGCACTAGGGCGCAAATATGAGGAACCACACCTATTATAAAATCATGCTTGATTTCATGTTATAATTTATGCATTTGAAAGTATATCTATATAATCACACATTTGTAGGTATAAGTCAATCTATATGAAATAATAGCACAAATAATGTATATACCAGGCATAGGTAATGTATTGCTACACGGATTGCACCTACCCAATTCCCAATGCTTATGATGATAAACAGATGATCCAAGTTTCCAACCATATCACAATCACACGAGTTCGGTGAATGAATGATACGAATACACAAAAGAAGCATTGACGTGTGAACCAACAACTTTATCACAAAAAACAAGCCACTACAACAGTAAGAAACATCTCCAACTTCAATAGAGGACGAATCAAAACAATTTTTTTTGGATTCGGTGCCTTAATCGACTCTCCATGTCCCTTTAAAAAAATAATCAAACTTATAGTTTTTACAAGGTAACATGTTTTGGATGATCATTATTAAGTTGTGTTCGGACCTTTCTCCCAAACCCCTCTACCCCCGACCCCAATCTTTCAAGTCCCAAGTGAATAGAAATAGTGATTCCTGGGTAACAGGGCAACCCCATACTATTTTCAAAGATTAATTATTGCATTATATATATGTTTGATATTAAAGAGCTCAAATGAGGAACTAAATTGTACTAAATGCAGTCGAATGGTAGACCTTTTGGCATAGGCAGAAATGCATTATATCGGTTTAACTTTGGGATTTGCATTTCTCTTCTAATTACGTTGTTTTACCCCAATGCAAAAGATAAATTGGGACCAAGACAAGGTATAGATTTTAATCTGAAATGTTAGCAAAATAGAATGGATGCTTCTACAAAGTGAAACAAATATAATTCACTCGTCCGGAGTCGTAGATGATTTTATGACAAAAATCAAAGATAAAAAGTGCACAAGAAGACTACTAATTACATGTCCAAGGAATTAAATTGCTGACACTAGTATTTTCTGATAAATAATATAGAAGATAGAGTATAAAGAATGCTCACACTTTTAGTTGCATGCCTAAATCTTGCAAGAATGTGCAATATGATCTTCGAAGATGTGGCTCTCTCTCTCTTAATGACTATCCCATCCCTATGAGAAGGGTAATTTTCTTCTATATCGTTCCGACTGAGATACCAACTGTCACCAGCAAGATCATTTCGTCCAACTTGGCATGCATATAGAAACTGCTTTTCACAGCCACTATGAGGAAAAGCTCCTAGTAAAATACCAGCCATGAAATAGTTTGTTGATATGCAAGAATAATTGGTAGTATCTCTCCTAACTAACTATGTTTTTAGAACGCGCTGAGTACAGCAGTTTCCCCTAGACAGCTGCAAAAAAGAGGCAACGTCAATCAATTTAATTAACCTTGTTACAGTGGTATTCAGAACCTAATGCAGAAGAAATGAATAAATGACTAATAATACATAGCATATAACCTGTGGAAGCAATTTATTATATGCGTGTGTATTCAAAAAAATATGATATCCAAATTCTAAAAAGTATATAGCCATTATATGTCACTGATAGCAGCAGTGATTACAAACCACTGTCTGGAAGAAATCCCAACCTTTCTGATTCAACAGTTAAATTGGATTGGTACCCATGTAAAACATATGATCCTGTTTCAGAGCGCAAATATCAAAATCCAACACTGAATCGCGATTTCAATTTAAACATCAAATTGAGACAAAATCAAACGACATTTGGTTCAGCATCGCGATCTCTATTCAGCAAAAATTCATATCTACAATGTTTTAAATCACTAACAACTTTACATGCGAATCGGGTTCGCTTACCAGAATCCAAATCGAAGATTACATCCATGCGAACCTGCCCTAGCTTCGATAGATCAATAGATTAGATTGAAGATGGAAAGAGCTTGCTTTCTTCGATCGGGTGAGAGATCGAAGAGAAACGACCTGCTTTTTTGTGAGGTGAAATTATTTCGGAGGGGAAATGGTTTGGAGGCAGAACGAAAATAATATGTGAAATTGGAGGGAGACTGAAAATAATAGTTCGAGGGAGACGCCAATAATTTTGTGAGGGAGCGTTGCTACAAAACAAAATCAACGGGGAAGCAAATAATTAAATGTAAGTAATAACACTTCAGAATAACGCGTTATTAAAAAACGTTATTAATATCATATTTTGTTGTAGTGACTCAAGCTTAATTAGGATACTACATTAGTTATATTGACTGTACATTCAATTGCATGTTTAAGAAACTAGAGCATTTGTCTATGGCTTTGTCATTCTCATTAATGAAGTCTTGTTTTGTTAATTGTTATCATTTGAGTTTTCTTATGCATATGAAGAAGAACCTATAATCTCGCTCGACTTTCTTTTGAAACAATATTTCAGTTGTTTAAGTTTGCATAGCCATAAGATTTGGTAAACACCTTATAGTGCACGATTAGTTAGATTCAAATTTTGATTATTGTGATCTACCGCTACAGTCCATCAGCCTGTCAAGAAATTCCAAATGCTTCAAGTGTTATGACATGTTATGACAAGGATATACTTGTGTTAGTTACTTTTCAAATGATAGAGCATATGTATGTGGAGTGCATTTTTTCTAAGGGTGTGAGCTACTACCTGATGTGGTATGAGTTTCAGATAGAAATCTTGAACATAACCCATTTGGACAACAAATAAAAATGTTTATACATATTTCTAATGTGTCATTTTATTCACGTCAACAAAAATAAAATACTCAAGCAAATATTATTTTAAATGTTATTTAATTTGTGAAGTTTGACGGTGAAAACATAATTGAATTGCTTAATATAATGATAATTGATGTCATAATAGTAAAATTTTGATTTATAAGTTTATATGAATTTTATTTTGATTATATAAAAAAACCGTTAAATTTAATTAAATGGTTAATTAATGAATAATGAATATTTATTTTTTTGTTGAACAAGCAAATTTGTCATTTTGCAAACGGTCTCAGAATTCGATTCAATTTATTTTGTTAGAACCGTATCATCAAAATATAGCTACATTTCAAATTTCACAATTTTTGGAGTCAGTATGTGGCTCCAGTAAATTAAAATGTACGTTGAAATTTGTATGTTGTTTAATTAAAAATATTACATTTAAAGTGAAACTTTTACAGCCTTCGTAATTAGGCTTTGAAACTAGCCCCAATGCGTTCAGAAGGCATCAAAACCTATTGTTAAACAGTAAGCAGTCTTGATTTGGAGTCCGTTCGAATTTTGGCATAATTATCACGCAAATTGAGAATAATAATATTCAAATAACAGTTTAAACCCTAATTCTTGACCGCCGCTCTATTTTTCTTCAATGGCTGAAATTTTGTAATCTTTTCCCCTTATTTTCTCCTTCGATTCTCAATGAAATTCAATAATTTAAAAAGGAAAATGAAGCTCTCAATCCCCCCTCGAATCTATACGGATGATTGATACTATTACTTCGCGGATTCACCAGAATTTGTACCAAAAGGCGCGCGGTTTTATGGCCGTACAAGGCTGGAGGCGCAACTGAGTTGAGCCATTTTTGGGGCATGGGAGGAGCAAAGGCAAGACACACTTGATGGTGTATTCAGATCAGGGTTTAGTGCATCGGAGAGTGGTGCGCGTTTTCCATGGAAAGGGGCGGTTTGGATTACGTGAATCACCAGGAAGGAGCGCTTCACATTAGAGAAGAAAGACAGGTCTGATGACGTGGCAAGTTCTATTTGCTTTTGGTCCAATTTTCGTTTTTTCATTTTATTTAAAATTATAATTGCTAAAACTTATATAACTTTTTCATACGAGCTCCAATTGACACGTTGTTTGTTGCTTTAGAATCATATCAACGAGCTCTTCGCGATGGCACTGAGTTGGACAGATTCTGAGACTGTTGATTTTTGGGCTAAAAATTAGGATTTCAACTTCGTTTGAAATCAAGGTGAGTAATTAAACCCACTGACGCGTAACTAAAGTGTTCTAATATTAGTTAAATTAATATCATGTCATGATATGATTGTACAAATTGATGTTTGACAGTATAAATTGCATATTTATGTTAATTTGCTTTGATAATGTAGTTTAATTTGACTGTTAAATATAAATTTTTCAGTTAAGTTAAAAATTTGACATATCATTACTGTTTAAAAAACCTAACATCTGAAATTCGTAAATTAATATGATGTTGAACTGTTTGTATATATTGGTGTGATGAATGGCTTGGATCTGATATGTTTGACAAATTGATGTTAATTGTGTGAATTTACCTGATATTCACATTTATTCATATATGACCATTGTTTGTGCCAACTAATCCCAATCATTTACCTTAGATGTTACGGGCATCAAATAAACCCGGGATTAATCATTAAAATGAATTAAGAACGCAGGTTGAAATGATAAATACCTATAACTCTGATTTGGATTGAAATGTTATATATCCTTTCCCAATGTACTAAAATTAAATTTAAGTATCACTTGGCCATAGGATCGAATTTTATATACGGACATCGGTTGGTTAAATAAAATTTGATTTAACCATGAACTTTTAAATATTGTTTAAAAGACAATATAAGCGATGTTTTATAATTTATTTTCTTTGAACTTGAACTTTGAACTTTTGAAATATAAATAAAGGGGGAATAAATTAGTGTTGTAATTTAAGCTAAATAAAAGTGAAATTAAATGTAAATTGAATTTATTGAAATTGAATAGTTTCGCCCACCTTTGAAATTTATTACGAATTAACATTTATTTGAATTATATATGTATTGTGAATTCGATATTTGTTATGAATTGGAATCATAGAAAATGAGAATCTTATTTGGAATGTAACTATTTGAATTAATTTGATTGAATTGAAATGAGTGTAAATTGGAAGTTTAATCGATGGAATTATTGAAAATTGAGTTGGTTGAATTGAAGTTGAAGTATGACTTCAAGTTTAATTGAAAATGTTAGAGAAACGATTCTAATTCCAACTATAGTATTTCAAATCATTTTATAAACTATCTTAATAATAATTATATTTTTTTCTTTATAAACTATTTTTCTTTATTACTATTTTATTTTATAAATTATTTTAAATAAATCATTTTATAATTAACTATTTATTTTATAAATTACTTAATGTTTTAACTATATATTTTAATAAATTTGATAAATTCTATTTTAATTACAAACTATTCATTTTCAAACTATTTCAATTATGTGTCCAAACTATTTTAAATATACTATTAACTATTTTAATATTCAAATTATTGAAGTTGGAATTGTATCAAGATTTTAATTGGTTTAAATGGAGATTTTAGTATGAATAATATTCTATCTTGAATATTGAATGATTTTGAAAATATGATATTTTTATATGAAGTAGAACCTCTTCGTAATGTAAAAGAACTGACCAGTGTGAAAAATGTAAATGATCGGTTGTTAAAGAGACCGGGATAGGATATTGTCATACTCTCTGCTAATACCGAAAACCACTTTAACAACTGTGTTCGCGGTGGAGTTCCAGAAATGGTGTTGGATGGATAGGTGATTACTAGATTTGAAGAAAGAGAACGATGATGGATACCCTTGACCTTCAGGTCATAATTAAGATGACTAAAACAGGGCTATACTGAGACCAAGTGGGGTTAGCTACCTCCATCGGCAACACTTCTTTCTTTAGTACTATAGTCTCTCGGTTTGACTGATTTAATTTGATGCGCATCCGTGATTTGGGAGTGTTGTCCGAGGTGGGCGATAGTCGCGGCTATGCATTACCACCAGTCCGGGCGTGCAACTAGTATATTCATATTCTGGGCATTCCTCACGTGCCATGTCATATTATCCTGATCGAGCCCTACGATTTTGATTTAACGTTGTCGTATCACAGCGCATCCCTATCCGCCGACGTACTAGTTTGTTATATGCAAACTGTACGGCAACGGTATAAATGGTGTAAGGGTAATAATGGTAATCCTGCTTACACTATTTTATTATTATGTTATATTTAACCATAGATATTATTATAATAACGTATTATATTATATAGTATTAGTTTGACTGATCCTTAAGAGATGGAAGTTCCCGTAACATCTCTTAAGTTATTGCACTTATATTATTACATGAAATTTGATTTAACTAATATGAGAGTGATTTAATTCTGATCCGAGTGTTTTTGTGTTTCCCTTTTTTGCAATACGCTCGGGTCAGACCGAGTTACAGTTAGCGAAGATTCCCTTGTTTTGAAGATTCCATTATGAAGATAAAGATGGAGCTCAACAGACGTATTAAAATTATTATTCCGCTGCCTATATTGGTATGTTGTATGTTAATTTACTCTGATAAATTTTGTAAATATAATAAAATGTATGTTTTTAACAGCTTCATGAACTGTTATTTATTTATTTATTATATTTTGTCCTTCCATGCGAGATTCTGTATTTGTTTCCTTCTTTCTTCTTTTTCTTATTTTAATCCCAATAACTATCCATGTTTTTGATCTGTTTATGAAGACATTAAGGATCATTGTCGATTTAAATGGGAAAAAATTTCGCAGATGTTACATTTTGTATCAGAGCTTTGGTTCTGCGAAAACCTTGGCTCTGTTTGGGATTAACTCATTAGAGATAGGGATAAAATGCCCTAGAATGAGTTGGAGTGTATATGAGAGATCGTACTTGTAATTTGAAATAAAAATGGTTTTGAATTGTGTTAATTTGTTCTGTTAAGTACTTATGAATCATGGTCGGTACTTAGAACGCCAAGACATCGATAGGGATTTCTAAACATTTGAATAGAATTCATTAACATAATATTGTTTTGAATAATATTTTATTTACATACAGAATTATTTGAAGTATGTGAATTTTGATTTTATTGACGATAATATTAAATTCTCATCAATTATTACTCAATTAATGAATAATTTAAAACTACTGGTTATTGAATGATTTAAGAAATAAATACTGCAATATTGAAAAAAAAAATCTGTAATGAAATAGGATGTAAAATGTGAATTTGAGAATTTGATTTCGAATTATTTGAAGTTTGGTTTTTGAATTTTTCCGACCCTGTTGGTCTATGGATATACATTTCTTGAACCTGTGATTTTGCAGATGTCCTCCGTACAGGGGAGACTCTATCAAAAAATTTCCAAAATTTAAGGTGTTAGAATTTTTTTTTTAGATTTTTGGAAAATTCTTTTATTTGAATTAAATTAGTTCACAACTAATTAGATTAGTTTTGAAAAATAAAAATCGAGTTTTAAATTTATTGTTTTTGTAAAGATAACGGGTTTGTAATATTCTTTCTTACCTTAGCAATTTCGAGGACGAAATTATTTTAAGGGGGGAAGAATGTAACGACCCGTATTTTGGCTGTCAAATATTTAATTTATTTTATTATTTTAAATATTATATTTGGAATATTAATGGATTTTAATATTGAATTCGTTATTTAAAACAAAGTTTGAACGTTAATTTTTTTATAATATTAAACGAGCTCAAAATCGCGCTGCAATTCGAAATTTGGAGTTTTGAACTTCAATTGAGAATATAGGAGCTGATATAAGTCAGATTTCTGTGAAACGAGAAACGTTAGAACCGTATTGACGATAATTTTCATATGAAGGAGAAAAATCTAGATTTCATGTCGTAATTTGTTATTTATGGCCAAATCAAACTTTGAAATAGTCGTTGTGAAAATCGTTATTTAAATATCGACCTTTAAAATAGCCATTTTGCAAACGGACTCAGATTTCGACAAAATCAGTTTCATTGGAACCGTATCAATAAATTATTGTATGATGTTAAATGGCGTGGCAAACCGATGTCGTATGTGACCACGGCAGCCGTAAACGCCCATCTAATTTCTATAGCGCATAATTAATTCAATATGAAGATATTTGGGTATAACTTGAACAAACGATCGAATTAGACCGCGGAACCAATTCCGTTGAGTTCGCATCATCGATTAGAATCAGGATAGGTATATAGTTTGTTATTTTTGGAGGCCGTGTAATTGGGTGTCCAAAATGGCATTGTAGTGCACGGAAAAATAGCCTACCGGGGAAACAGTCTCAGAATGCGGCAAAACTGGTGCCGTTGGGTTCATATTGAAAAATTATTGTAGGATTTGAAGGTTTCAAATTGATTTGATTTATCTGGTAATCGTGGAAAAATTAAACATGTGTTTATTTCTAGTTCTATAAAGGAAAATTTTTCATATGACCTCGGATTTCGATGAAACTTGTCCCATTGGATCCGGAATACCTTTTAACACCAAGATTAGCCTTTTAGTCAGTAAACAAAAATCGTTTGTAATGGTTTCTGTGTGTTACTTCGCGGTGAAGTTTCGATAATATTATTAAATTCTACCTACCCTCTAAAGCACATTACACGAGGATAGTTTTCTTTCCAGCAAAGAAAAGGGCTCTGCTATGTTTTATCGCCATCAAGGAAAATTGCAGACCTACCTATATTGGTAGAAATACGCATGCACATGTTTGAAGGACTCAATACAGCTACTCTACTCAGTCTTCTCCTACCTTCGGCAATGTACTCGCGCCAAAACTTCACCGTCACCAGGCTTCCCATCCATCAGTAGACTGCTACACCAACTGACCACTGAAATGAAAAGTGAATGCAGACCTAGCCTAACGTTGAAATCCTATTATCTTAATACGTGGAAGCCAAGGTTCTACATCTATAAATAAGAACGAAAACACATTTTCCCTTCAGCAACTAATACTCTCTCACGTAAGCTTTTACTTCAAAATGTAAAAAGAGGGGAGTAAGGCGCAACCGCTGATCACGTCAGGGAAACTCAAGCGACGGGTTTCTTTCAGATCTGGGGTGAGCGAGTAGGGTAGGTCCAGGATCGAGAGAGGATCCGCACAGTGGAGGCGGACTGCCTGCAGTTGGAGGCGAAGGCCAGGGACGTGGTGATGCCCAGCTCGTCGGTCTTGGATGAACTTCCGGTGGAGGAGATTGGTTGCGGCGGTGCTTTGAAGGAGGGGATACATGGGTTTAGCGTGCTGAAGGGTAGCTGAGGACAATTGGAAGAAGGTGCAGATTGAAGGAAGAGTAGCATATTCCATCGGCTAGTATTTGGTTTAGTTAGTAATCGAACGTACAAATCAAATTAATTAAGAATAATTTTATATTTAATTTACATTAACCTTACAACCTAATAATTCACCTCTTTGTTTGCAGAAAAAATGAAGATAGTAAGAGAAGTGAACGGTTGAAGTGATTTTCATAAAACCTGGAATCATGACGTGAAATCAAATAAGTGAACAACTGATATTCCATTAATCCAATGTAATTAAACCATAGTTGGTTTTAATTTAATTATTATAATTAAGTTATTTAATTTTATAAAATTAAGGCTTATCTTAATTTATGAATTTGTTAAATGCAGAAGGGAACCAATAGATGTTCCTGAGGAACAGGGACAAAGTGCTTGTCAGCCATGCTATATATAAAACTTAATTAGTTTCTTTATTTAAGTAATTAAGATTTGTTTACACCTTAATAATTTAAATTTATTTTATGGTTAGTTTTAATTAAGATGGTTTAAAATAGATGGGTGGCCTGCTATGTAGATTTTACCAAAGTGATTTTCCTAACTATCGTTTTGTAAAGAAATCAGGGCATATAGATTTGATTAAAAATCAGGATCATTTCAATTTAAGCGCAGCAGTTTGAATAAGAAGTGGTAGAAAACAATTATCATTAGAAAATTAAATATATTATTTAGTTTAATCATGTGCTTAGATGCTTATAACTTTTATTTTGTAACCAGAATGGAACAAAATCAGCTACGCTGCAATCGTGTTGACGAGCTCAATATTTTGGAATGGACTGGAACAGTGTTGGACAAGATTGGAGTCAACCGGGAATTTTAATTAAATTAAACACCTATTTAATTTAATTAAAAACCAACCGTTTCAGCGATAATTCAACTCAAGGTGATTTAAACTCACTTAGTTATTTCCCATTTCTATTTTGGGATTTATTTTGTGTGCTCTGTTTGCTATGGTTGACTGTTCGCTGGTTTATATTTATTTGTTTAACTGATGAAATTAAACCGTCGTTTAATTTCAGTAAAATACAAAATCGTTATACTAACGATTAGTTCCAATAAAGGTAACTTACCTTATTGGTCACGTTTATCAATAAACGTGTTTAATGGTTTGGATTGTTGATTTATTTGAATTGTTTGACCTATTTGAATTGTTCGATCTGTTTGAATTGCTTGGAACTGTGTGGAGATAACCAGTTGAAAACAGGGATGGACAGGTTGGATGGATCCAACCGGATTCCTCAAATATATTATTTCTTCTCATATTATCATATATGAAAGGTCATGTTTGGTGTGAATGGATTTGATTATTGATCATTGGTTTGAAAGCCAACCTGTGTTATGTTTTAACCAATGGGCTATATTGGTTGAGTAATCGGCAGTAAATGGCCTAAAAAAATGATATTGATTTACCGTCAGATGAGTCGATAGAGATGAAGCTATAAAATTTATTTTATAAACAAAGATAGATTTTGAAATATATATTTTAAATAAAACTTATTTTAAAGGAAATAAATATTTATGTTTATAATCAATTGTAAATTGATTCTAAAAAAAAGTCAAACTGATGTTAATCAGATTTGTAAAGGTGAGAATAAGAAAGTTAACGTAACGATTAAATTTGGATAATTTTGTTGTTGAGAAACAATTTAATGGAATTATTTAAATTAATTAGTTATATTATTAATTAATTTAAAGAGAAAAACGAATTGGCATCGATTAATAAGATAATCGTGTTTTGAGTAATTAAATTGACTCTTTAGTTGGATTGATTTCTATATTAGTATGTTTTGAATAAAAAAATAGTTTAAATGAATATTTTTAGATTACAATAAGATTTTTTTTAAAAAAGTGGTTTACTTGTTATTTTAATAAATAAAGGAATTAACTACCTATGTAGTTGATGGTTGAAATAAATCATTATTGTAATTAGTAATAATTTAGAGAATTTCTTTTTAATGGGAATTTGTTTAAAAGTAATCTAAGTTAAAAAGGAATTCTTAAGCAAATTTTCTAGCTTTAAATAAATGTTACTTAATCGTTTGAATTATGTAAAAGGAAATTCAGATGAAAGAATTTGGTGATAAACCAGAATTATATAAGAGAGATTTGGGGTGTTATATCGTTAATTCTAAATTAACATTATTTAAGAATGTGATTAAGCGGGGAAATTGAAATTGGATTTCCAAAGCATGGAGACATTGAATAGCTGTGAAAGGAGTTTGGTTAAAGAGGTCGAGTTAAAAATGGTGTGATATAAGGAAGTTATTTAGTTGAATTGAGAAATGATGATGGTATTTTAAAAAGGGAGATTTTTAAAAGGATAATAAGGTTTAATAAACTGTGTTTTGAATTAAATCATTAAATGGAATCTGAATCGATTTAGAATGAAATATTGGGTTTCGGATTACAACTTGTATCTGTCTGAAGATATGAACATTGTTGTTCAAGGTCTGAGAGGTAATTAGAATACCCCAACTTGATCTACTTCAGGATTATTTGAAGATAATATTAGTTGTAATGGTGAAAGAGGTTAGTATGATTTATTATTTCACTAGAGAAATAATAACGCAACATTTTTGGTTGAAATTTTGGAAAATATGTATAACGAGGATTCCAATTTAAAAAGAGAATAAAAAAGGCTGCGTGAAACCATAGCGATATTCTCGAGTTAGAAAGAGAATGTAAGGTCGAGTTTTATATACGAATAAATATTTCTTATTGTTTCAAGTGATGAAATATATGATATGTCGTAACGTCTTTTACGAGTAACAAGTTAAAGTGATTTCTCAATATTAGATTAGATGGTAAGTTGGTTGATATTCTGAAAGAAAAAAATATACAATGGATTATGATAGGAATTTCCTATGTATCAAAGATAAATCTGTTTAAAGGATAATCTTATGTATAATAAGGAGCGGGAAATTATATCTATAATATAGAAAGATTTAAGAGTTTTAAATTCACATTTTGTTTTGAATTAAAAGGCCAAGTGATGCTGAATACCGAACCAGTGAACCCATTGAGTTGTCATGTTTGGAACACCGTTTATTTTGAAAGTTAAATCACCGACTATCAAATCTGCCCAATACGATTGTTGGTATGGAAAGAACGGGATTGAATTTACATTTGAAAACCATTTCGACCAACAAATACGTGAAGATATCAAGAGATGATCAAGATGGAGCATTGAAGACCATAGATTTTCATAAACGGAAGAGCCACTAAAATTCTCTGCCTTGCAAACAGAGATAAGCTGTTATTCTGTCGTGATTGGAATCTACGGGTTGCAAGGACTTCTCGCTAGGGTGATTCCTATATTGGATGCAGTAGGAGAGTACCTTCGGTTCATCCTGTTCCTGGATGACTTGTATGGACGAGTGTTTGACAAAGTATTTCCACATGGTCACGTATATTGATTTCTTCAACTGTACCAAGAGTGGAAGCGGAGAAGGAAACTTCCTTCAGTTAACACATAATGTATTGTTGAGGACATCAATCTGTGATTTGACGGTTTTGACGATGTGGCATTCGAAGTAAATCTGGTGTGATGATAAAGCGTAGCCTCAAGCCTCATCAACCGGGAAATGACAAAAATCGAGTAGGCAGCATGGCTACGTGGGTCGCTCCCATTAGGGTGTATAATCACCTATCTAGAGAAAATCTATTTGCTTCTGAAATTTGTTTCGATGCTGTCCCTTTTCGGGAAACGGTGGGTCGCACCCAACCGTTGGGGATATACGTTTGATACACTCAAGCGAAATGAGTGGTCGGTCATGTGAGGGCCGGGATGCAAGACGTTCTTGTTGAACCCAGTGTATTCGCCTCTAGAGATACACGATCGGCAGGTGGTCCGACACCTTGTCATAGTCGGAATCCCATCTCCAATAAGCGCCTGCGGTTTTGATTGCATACTATATATGTGGAGCGTGTGATGCAAGCGTTCCACTAGATTGCTATTTACTTGTAATTAGACATTATTATTGTAACAACCCGCATTCAACGCATCGGAGGATCGTAAAATATTTCTTTCTTTCTCATATGAAGTCGTATGGTCATGTAACTTTGGGAAACAACCATTAGAGTCATTTCCCATGATCATGAGTTTTGATGATTTTTAAATGACAATTTTGCCCCTAGCTGATCTTGTTTCGGCTATAAATTTTTATTGGAATGGAATTTTGACCTGAACCCACTTCCATTTGATTCGTTTGATGGTTTACCTTTCCGTAGAGTGGTCATAATAGCCAAACGGACTTACCGTTTGTGAGATATGGCTGAATTAAGGTTTGGAAGGTGAAAAACTGCTTAACCGAGCCAAATAGGGTGATTAGTGAATAGGCCCATAACCCATTTCGGGATTAGGGTTATGGGGAGGCTGAAAGGAGTTGTAGAATCATTCCATTTCAGTTTTCTAGCCTCCACTTACCTCTTGGAAACCCTAAAAAAGGCCTCCAACATCTAAATCACCTCCAAATCATCTCCTAATCAAGGATTAAGCTTAGTAACATCAAATCAAGGAAGATCTACACCAAATCAACATTGGAGCTGCTGGTTAGCATTGAGATTCACATCAAATCAGAGATTTATTTCAGATCTTAGTTTATTTGTGGCTAAGGTGAGTGATTTGCATAGTTCCTCACTAATTATGGCTAATTAGGGGTAATTAGTGTTAATTTGCGAATTTAAACATGATAAAATTCTAGAAAAATATTTATAAAATTCGGAATGATGCTTTAAACCTCTGATATGAATTTGGGTTAATTTGGTTAAGTTTTGCTAATCACATCATTAGTTTCACCTAAACATGCTTAAGGGGAAATATGGGGTTCTGGCTAGCTTTGATCCATTTTAACCTATCATTTTGTTGTTTTGATGTTTTTGGTTGATTATACATGTTGCTATGACCGTAAGGTATGCTTTGTGATTGATTAGAATAGTTGGAATGGTCGAAAACGTCGTCGAATGGCGTAAAACACTTGCTGTAAAAGTTTCAAGAAACAGTGCAGGTTTTCAGATCGGATCGGAGAAATGAGCTCGGATCGGATAAGTGAACTGGGCAAGGGATTCGATCGGATCGGAACTTGGCACTTGAGAAACCTGGCAAAAAGAAAGGCCATGCTAATTGAACTGGGATCGGATCGGCTAAAGGAGGGGGATCGGATCGGAGTGAATGGAGAACGAGGGAGCTGATCGGAGCGGGAACACGAACTGGATGGGAGATGGCAACCCGACCCGACCCGAAGTGGGACACCCGACCCGAACCGATGCAACGCTGTGAACCCGAACCGAACCGCTACAGGGGAAGACCACAAACCGAACAGATTCAAAGTAGAGGACCCGACCCGAACCGATGGCTTGAAGGGGAACCCGACCCGATCCAGTATTGACCAATAACCCGAGATGCAAAGGTAGTCCAATATGGGAAGTTAGAGCTCCGGATCCAGTTTGGAACCAATGAGTTCACTTGATGATTGGGCTTTGCTGCAGGACGTATGCTAAGGAGTTGTCGACATTCATAAATTCGATTCACCATTGAAAATGAATGAGGGGCTACTTATCAGTGCAGTAGAGTCACTATGACTCGAGGGGCAAGGTGATGGTAGCAAGACTACGTTATCAGTGCAGTAGAGTCATTACGACTCGAGGGGAAAAGTGATGCGTAGTAAGACTACGAGCCAGTGCAGATGGGGTGAATAACTCCATAGGGCAAGTGGACATAGTAAAGGATTGGTTAGGCTATGAGCCAGCGCAGATGGAGTGAATAACTTCATGGGGCAAGTGGACATAGCAAAGGATTAGTGGCTACGTTATCAGTGCAGTGAAGCCATTTATGACTTCATGGGGCAAAGTGATCGTAGCAAGATATGTTGGGTGATCGAAGTGGTGAATATCGTATGCTTTACGCATTGAGTGAGAGATGTGAGGATGGTTACTATGCTTGATTGTTTGTCATCACTATGACATGCACACCCCCACCCCCGTATCTTTACACCGTTTGATATAGCACCTTAGAGTGTTATACAGTATGTAGTGCTAACTCTTTGGTTGCAGGTCCAGGTTTAGGTATGTTTTAGTCTACCTATTATTGTTCTGTTTAGATGCTTATCGCTCATACTTGGCTTTATGTCTGACCCAGAGTTTTATGTCTCATCTTATTACTCTGGGTGCTCACACGAGCAGACTAGAGACAGGTTAGCTGCTGATGCGTGAGTAGCTGATTCGGAGGCGAGCAGGAGGCTTCCACGTATGATATATAGATATTCTCCCTGTGTCGTTGGTGGTCGCTACTTGGGCATTAGTAGTGTACCTCCTTTATCTTGCTTTTGCTTTTGAGACAGTTTGAAAAGTTGTAATAATGTTTAACTTTGGATCATAAGCTGTATTCGGATTTTCCGCTGCTATGTTAGTTGTTTCAGCTTATGAACTGTCTCACCTTTTTATTATTATATTTTATCCTATGCGCTGTGAGACATTCTACAGGTTCCTTGTTAGTTCATTTCCTTCTTCCCTTTCCTTCTGACGACCGTTCCGTGCTAACCGGACATGTGTACATCGCACTTTTGGAGTAAATGTCGGTTGGTGCGGGGCGGGACGTCACATTTGGTATCAGAGCTCTAGGTTGCGTAGTTAACCTAGGGAAAGGCACTAGGGAGAGATAGTACGTATATGAGAGCGCGTATTTGTGATTACTATGGTTTTCAAAAGCTATATATGTATATACTATTGGTAGTATAAGAATGAAATCGTACTGCACTAACACCACTATGGGGTCGTTAATCGTTTCCCCTTTTACAGATTGACGATGAGCCGATATGCTAGAGGTGCTGGTATGGGAGCCAATAATGGGAATGCTGCTGACATGAGGGCGATGTTTATTGACGTCATGTGAGACATGCTTAGAGAAGTGCAAGGGGCAGTTCCCAATCCTGAAATTGGTGGTGGTCCAGTAGTGCAGGTGCCTAGGGTCGATTTCGCCAAGTTGTGCAAGGATTACACTAACCTTGGTGGGAAGCCGTTCCACGGAACGGAGTCGGCCACAGATGTTCAGGATTGGTTGGATAGCTGTGATCGTATCTTCGACGACTTGGGTATCGAGGATGTGATGAAGAGAAGGCTAGCGTCTCGTCAACTGCAAGGGCGAGCGATGAATTGGTGGAATGCCATTAAAACAGCTACTCCAGAATATCAGGTTACTTGGGATCAGTTCAAGGCTCGCTTTAACGAGAAGTTCATTCTTGCTGCCCAGAAGTCAGTGTTGTTTAAGAGATTCTTGGAGCTCAAGCAGAGTGGTAGGGCAGTCTCTGACTATATTGCTGAGTTCGACACCTTGTCGAAGTATGGACTATCTCTTATCGATACTCCTGAGAAGAAGAATGAGAAGTTCATTACAGGGTTGGATGGATACTTGGGGGAAGGCTTATCAACCACATCGATGAGACTTTTGAATCGATTGTGGGGAAAACTTTGAGATCAGAGAGCCTTTACCCTAAGTCAAAGACTGAGGCTGCATCTGCAGAAGGGCCGAAACCGCAAGCAGGTGGTGGAGGCAAGAATAAATCTCAGAGTAAGAGGAAGCAGAGCCAATCTAAGGATGACCAGAAAAAGAGCAAGAAAGATGTTGAGTGCTCAGCTGTGGTAAGAAGGGCCATTATGCTAAAGAATGTCGGGCCAAGCCAGCGGAAAGGAAGTGCTACAACTGTGGTCAAGTGGGACATCATAAGGATAAGTGTCCGCAACCTCTTAAGGAGAAGCAGATTGTGAAAGCATATGCTATTGATGCTGTTCCTTCTTCGTCGAATGCCCCAACTGCGACGGAGAAAGGAAAGAATGTCGTTATTCAAGGTATGCTTTCTATTTATGATGTATCAGTTCGAGTTTTGTTTGATATTGGGGCTTCCCGTTCCTTCATATCTTGTGACCTGGTAGATAGGTTGGGACTGGAACCCGAGATAGTCAATAGACCATTGGTTGTGACGAACCCGATTGGTGGTTTGACTAGCCTTAGTATGATTTGCCAAAATTTGGTATTATCGAGTCATGGATATATGTTTGTTTGTTTGTGATTGCTTTGTTTTGGGCTTTACTGGGTATGGCATTATATTGGGAGTCGATTGGCTCCAAAGATACGGGGTGGTGGTAGACTGTGAGGGCTTTTTGGTGACAGTTAGGGCGGATGATGGGCGGAGGGTAGTGTTTGGTAGTCTACCTAGTGATGGGGTAATGGCTAGTTTTGTGAATTCCCTCGACATCCCGTAGGATGAGCTGTCAGATGTGCCCGTGGTTGGCCAGTATCCGGACGTCTTTGAGGAGGTGACCGAGCTTCCACCACACCGAGAGATTGAGTTTCGTATTGATTTAGTGAAAGATGCCAGACCTATAGTGATGCCACTTCGTCGTATGGCACCAAGGGAGCAGCGAGAGCTCGTGGTGCAAGTCAGCAATCTTTTGAAGAAGGGATTTATTAGAAGAAGTGTCTTCGAGTGGGGAGCACCAGTTGTGTTTGCCACTAAGGCAGATGGTTCCCTTCGTTTGTGTGTGGACTATCGCGAGTTGAATAAGGTAACGAGGAAGAATAATTATCCTCTACCGCGGATAGATGATTTGTTTGATCAACTGGAAGGAGCAAGAGTGTTCTCCCAGTTGGACCTCGCGACAGGATTTCATCAGCTCCGAGTAGCGGATGAGAGTGTTCCGAAAACGGCATTTAGGACGCCGTCTGGATTTTATGAGTGGTTGGTCATGCCATTTGGGTTGACCATGCACTAGCCTACTTTGTGGATCTTATGAATCGAGTATTCAGAGATCAGTTGAATAAGTTTGTTCTTGTGTTCGTAGATGATATCCTTGTTTACTCAAAGACAGAGGAGGAACACAAGGGACACTTGAGGATAGTGATGGAGGTGTTGAGAAAACACCAATTGAAAGCGAAATTCTCTAAGTGTCACTTTTGGAGAAGGGAAGTGAGATTCTTGGGCCATGTTGTTTCAGAGAGTGGTATTGCCGTGGACCCTGCGAAGGTGGCTACGGTATAGGATTGGCCTACGCCTAAGAATGCAACAGATGTAAGAAGTTTCTTGGGGTTAGCTGGATATTATCGTAAGTTTATCCAGGACTTCTCCAAGATAGCGGCACCGTTGACTTAGTTGACTAAGAAGAATCAGTCCTTCGTCTGGGACGGAGTGTGTGAGAATGCATTCAAGAGTCTAAAGGAAAAGTTGACGCGTGCACCAGTATTAGTCATTCCTAAAGGGAATGAAGAGATGACAGTATACACGGATGCTTGTGGTACCGGACTAGGTGATGTATTGATGCAAGGAGGTAGGGTTGTAGCTTATGCTAGTCGGCAGCAAAAGCCGCATGAGAAGAAGTATCCTACCCATGATTTGGAACTAGCAGCGATCGTGTTTGCGTTGAAGATGTGGAGACACTATCTCTTGGGAGAAAGATTTGAGTTGTTTACCGGTCATAAGTCATTAAAGTATCTCTTCTCTTAGAAAGGTCTAAATCTCCGTCAGCAGAGATGGTTAGAGTTCTTGGCTTCGTATGATTTTGATATCGCACACACACCTGGGAGAGGTAATGCGGTAGCCGATGCCTTGAGTAGGAGACATGCCAGTTTAAGGGCTATGTTTCTTGAATGGAAGCAACTGGAGTACATCGCGGGGTTTGATTTCAGACCAAAGTGCGAATTGGATTCAGTCATGCTAGCTAGTTTGGCGATCAGACCCACTTTGATAGAGCGGATTGGTTCCAGCCAAAGGGACGATCCTAATCTATTGGAAATCATCTCCAAGTTAGAGATGGACATCGACGGTGAGGAGATGAATTTGTATGGGCTTGATTGAGATGGATGTCTTAGAAAGAATGGAAGACTAGTTGTACCCAACGTGAATGGTTTGAGAGATGAAGTGCTTAGAGAATGTCGTCACTCAAAACTGACTATACATCCCGGTGGTAATAAGATGTATCGAGACATGAAGCAGACTTACTACTGGGAAGGGATGAAAAGAGACGTTGGGAAGTTTATATCCAAATGCATGAATTGCCAGCTAGTTAAAGCCGAGCAAAAGAAGCCTAGTGGGTTGTTGCAACCATTAGAAATTCCCGAATGGAAATGGGAGCAAGTCTCGATGGATTTCATCGATGGTTTACCGAGGACTAGATCGGGACATGATAGCATTTGGGTAATTGTGGATCGATTGACTAAAAGTGCAATATTTATACCAGTCAAATCGACCAGAACGGCAGCCAAGTTGGCAGAATTGTATATGAAGTGGGTAGTGAGATTTCATGGAGTACCTAAAAGCATTGTGAGTGACCGAGACCCGTTGTTTACTAGTGGGTTTTGGAAGAGCTTACAAGAGGCTCTAGGGTCAGAATTACATCTCAGTACCGCATATCATCCTCAGACCGACGGTCAGACGGAGAGGGTGAATCGTATATTAGAAGATCTTTTGAGAGCTTGTATACTGGATTTTGGTGGATCATGGGATGACCATTTGCATCTAGTAGAGTTTGCATATAATAATAGCTACCAATCCAGTATCGGTATGGCTCCATATGAAGCTTTGTACGGAAGACCGTGCAACTCACCATCATGTTGGATAGAGACTGGCGAGAAGTTTATGCTTGGACCAGATGTGGTGAGGGAAACTTCAGATAAGATTAAGACCATTCAACAATGAATGAAGGCTGCCCAAGATAAACAGAAGACTTATGCAGATAAGAGGAGAAGAGACTTAAAATTCTCCGTTGGTGATTTGGTGTTTGTCAAGATTTCTCCATTGAAGAGTGTGATACGATTTGGCAGGAGAGGCAAGTTAGCACCAAGATTTGTTGGCCCATTCCCTGTTCTTGAACTAGTCGGGAATTTGGCGTATAGAGTTGACTTACCAGAGAAGATGGCGGGAGTTCACAATGTATTTCATGTTTCCCAACTAAGGAAGTTCATTCACGACTCAGATATGACTATTTCACCTGATCAGTTAGAGGACTTCGAAGTAGAACCTGAGGTGGTTGGGAACCGCAAGCCAATTCGTATTGTGGAGCACGATACGAAGCAACTTCGAAGGAAGGCGGTGAAGCTAGTCAAGGTTCAGTGGGGCGAGAATGAGAATGACTGTACTTGGGAGACAGAGGAGAGCATTAGGAAGGCGTATCCAGAACTCTTTGCCTGGTAAGGTTTACTTCGTAATTTAGTTATTCCGCATGCTAGGATAGACTTGTTTTGCATGTTTAATGGTTGTTTTATGGTTGATAGGCATGCGGGATTGTGTGTTTTGGTTAGGGAATTTCGGGGGCGAAATTTCTTAAGGGGGGGGGGAGAATGTAACAACCCGCGTTCTACGCATCGGAGGATCGTGGAATATTTATTTCTTTCCCATATGAAGTCGTATGGTCATGTAATTTTGGGAAACAACCATTAGAGTCATTTCCCATGATCATGATTTTTGTCGATTTTTAAATGGCCATTTTGCCCCCTAGCTGATCTTGTTTCGGCCATAACTTTTTATTGAAAAGGAATTTTGACCTGAAACCACTTCCATTAGATTCGTTTGATGGTTTACCTTTCCGTAGAGTGGTCATAATAGCCAAAAGGACTTACCGTTTGGGAGATATGGCTGAATTAAGGTTTGGAAGTTGAAAAACTGCTTAACCGGGCCAAATAGGGTGATTAGTGAATAGGGCCATAACCCATTTCGGGATTAGGGTTATGGGGAGGCTGAAAGGAGTTGGAGAATCATTCCATTTCAGTTTTCTAGCCTCCACTTACCTCTTGGAAACCCTTGAAATGGCCTCCAACCTCTAAATCACCTCCAAATCATCTCCTAATCAAGGATTAAGCTTAGCAACATCAAATCAAGGAAGATCTACACCAAATCAACATTGGTGCTGCTGGTTAGCAATGGGATTCGCATCAAATCAGAGATTTATTTCAGATCTTAGTTTATTTGTGGCTAAGGTGAGTGATTTGCATAGTTCCTCACTAATTATGGCTAATTAGGGGTAATTACTGTTAATTAGCAAATTTAAACATGATAAAATTCTGGAAAAATATTTATAAAATTTGGAATGATGCTTTAGGCCTCTGATATGAATTTGGGTTAATTTGGTTAAGTTTTGCCAATCACATCATTAGTTTCACCTAAATATGCTTAAGGGGAAATATGGGGTTTTGGCTAGGTTTGATCCATTCTAACCTATCATTTTGTTGTTTTGATGTTTGTGGTTGATTATACATGTTACTATAACCGTATGGTATGCTTTGTGATTGATTAGAATAGTTGGAATGGTCGAAAATGTCGTCGAATGGCGTAAAAAACTTATTGGAAAAGTTTCAAGAAACAGTGCAGGTTTTCGGATCGGATCGGAGAAATGGGCTCGGATCGGATAAGTGAACTGGGCAAGGGATTTGATCGGATCGGAACTTGGCACTTGAGAAACCTGGCAAAAAGAAAGGCCATGCTAATTGAACTGGGATCAGATCGGCTAAAGGAGGGGGATCAGATCGGAGTGAATGGAGAACGAGGGAGCTGATCGGAGCGGGAGCACGAACTGGATGGGAGACGGCAACCCGACCCGACCCGAAGTGGGACACCCGACCCGAACCGATGCAACGCTGTGAACCCGAACCGAACCGCTACAGGGGAAGACCACAAACCGAATAGATTCAAAGTAGAGGACCCGAACCGAACCGATGGCTTGAAGGAAAACCCGACCCGATCCAGTATTGACCAATAACCCGAGATGCAAAGGTTGTCCAATATGGGAAGTTAGAGCTCCGGATCCAGTTTGGAACCGATGAGTTCACTTGATGATTGGGCTTTGCTGCGGGACGTGTGCTAAGGAGTTTTCGACATTCATAAATTCGATTCACCATTGAAAATGAATGAGGGGCTACTTATCAGTGCAGTAGAGTCACTATGACTCGAGGGGCAAGGTGATGGTAGCAAGACTACGTTATCAGTGCAGTAGAGTCATTACGACTCGAGGGGCAAAGGGATGCGTAGTAAGACTATGAGCCAGCGCAGATGGGGCGAATAACTCCATGGAGCAAGTGGACATAGTAAAGGATTGGTAAGGCTATGAGCCAGCGCAGATGGGGTGAATAACTCCATGGGGCAAGTGGACATAGCAAAGGATTAGTGGCTACGTTATCAGTGCAGTGAAGCCATTTATGACTTCATGGGGCAAAGTGATCGTAGCAAGATATGTTGGGTGATCGAAGTGGTGAATATCGTATGCTTTACGCACTGAGTGAGAGATGTGAGGATAGTTGCTATGCTTGATTGTTTGCCATCACTATGACATGCACACCCCCACCCCCGTATCTTTAAACCGTTTGATATGGCACCTTAGATTGTTGTACAGTATGTAGTGCAAACTCTTTGGTTGCAGGTCCAGGTTCAGGTATGTTTTAGTCTACCCGTTATTGTTCTATTTAGATGCTTATCGCTCATACCAGGCTTTATGTCTGACCCAGAGTTTTATATCTCCTCTTATTACTCTGGGTGCTCACACGAGAAGACTAGAGACAGGTTAGCTGGTGATGCGCGAGTAGCTGATTCGGAGGCGAGCATGAGGCTTCCACATATAATATATAGATATTCTCCCTGTATCGTTGGTGGTCGCTACTTGGGCATTAGTAGTGTACCTCCTTTATCTTGCTTTTGCTTTTGAGATAGTTTGAAAAGTTGTAATAATGTTTACCTTTGGATCATAAGCTGTATTTGGATTTTCCGCTGCTATGTTAGTTGTTTCAGCTTATGCACTGTCTCACCTGTTTTATGTCAATTATGTTATTATTACATTTTATCTTATGCGCTGTGAGACATTCTACAGGTTGCTTGTTAGTTCATTCCCTTCTTCCCTTTCCTTCTGCCGACCGTTCCGTGCTAACCGGACATGTGTACAACGCACTTTTGGAGTAAATGTCGGTTGGTGTGGGGCGGGACGTCACAATTATAATATCAGACAAGATATTGGTTTCAAAAATGGTTTGGGTTATCGTAAGGTAAAAACCGTCCATGTTTATGTGTGGATTTGGTCTTACGATTACCTTTTGCTTTCGAAAGGATTTTAACTTAAAATAAAATTGTGTGATACCTTAATACTGTGCGAGTTTATCTCACTCTAGTTCACCAGACTGGCCCGGTGTTTTATAAATGCTCGGGTTAGCCCGGGGTGTATAGGTTCAGGTTATCGAGTGCTGTGAAGAGATGAGCTGGAAGAGTCCAGACGTATGATATTATATAACTTCTATGCCACTGTGTGTTGTATATGAGGACAAGTTATTATAACTGTCCAGTGGTGTTGATGTACTCTGATAATTGTAAGTATTTTAAAGCTCTCAGTAAAGATTTATTTCTATATTATATTTTGTTCCGCTACGATGTAAGACTCTGTGTTGTATTGTTTCTTCTTCTTCTTCTATTCTAATATTTCTTTCTTTCTTATCCCACCCTCTATTTCTTTCTAATAACGTCCAGTGTTTTCGGTGTTTGGAAGGTCGACATAAGTTACGATAAAGGTATTTATGTCGATTTTGGGGACGAAAATCCCCTGTTCGTTACAGTGGTATCAGAACAATTGGTTTAGTGATAACCTTGGCTCTGTGGCGTAACTCGATAGAGATGGGGTTAGTAATACCCTAGATTGAGTTGGTTATACATATGAGATCGCGTATTTGTAATTTGATATAAGATTATTTTTGAAATTATTTTGCCCAATTTATTTTATAATAAAAATGATTTTCTCAATTTATTATAATATGGGAAATCGATTGATTTGTTAATGTTGAATTGAATAATATGTTTGGATTGTGTTGATGATTGCTTCAATATAAATCTGAAATGGTAGACTTGGTTGAAAAACCAATATGAAATAAATTAGTTGGATAAATCAATCCAGATTAATAAACCTGAATGGATAATTAAAAGAATTAATGAAGTGATTATAAATAATTATAATCTCATGTGGATTAGATTGTGTGTGGAACTGGTTGGATCGTATGATATCGATATTTTAAACTAATTGATGTTGTTTTGAGGACTAATGAAATTTATTTGAGTTAAGAACAGGTGCAGAAGTGCCAATTCAGCTTTAAAATCCATGCAAGAGAAAATTCTGGAATTAATTGAATCCAGTTTGAATAGAGCTGCATAATAACTAAGCAAGCTCGAATATAAAATATCGTTTATCGTGTAATAACGCTCGCAAAAAGGTACGCCTATGCAGAATACAAAATTTTTGTTTTTATTTGGGTTTTGAGTTTGGTTTTTGAATTTTTCCGACCCTGTTGGTTGATGGATATATATTTCTTGAACCTACGATTTTGTAGATGTCTTTGGAAAATTCTTTTATTTGAATTAAATTGGTTCACAACCAATTAGGTTACTTTTGAAAAAAAAACCGAGTTTTAAATTTATTGTTTTGTAAAGATAATGGGTTTATAATATTCTTTCTTACCTAAGCAATTTCGAGGACGAAATTATTTTAAGGGGGGAAGAATGTAACGACCCGTATTTTGGTCGTCAAATATTTAATTTAATTTATTATTTTAAATATTATATTTGGAATATTAATGGGTTTTAATATTGAATTCGTTATTTAAAACAAAGTTTGAACGTTAATTTTTTTTATAATATTAAACGAGCTCAAAATCGCGCTGCTGTTTGAAATTTGGAGTTTTGAACTTCAACTGAGAATACAAGAGCTGATATAAATCGAATTTCTATGAAACAAGAAACGTTAGAACCGTATTGACGATAATTTTCATATGAAAGAGAAAAATCCAGATTTCGTGTCGTAATTTGTTATTTATGGCCAAATCAAATTTTGAAATAGTCGTTGTGAAAATCGTTATTTAAGTATCGACCTTTAAAATAGCCATTTTGCAAATGGACACAGATTTCGACGAAATCTATTTCATTGGAACCGTATCGTTAAATTATTGTACGGTGTTAAATGGCATGGCAAACCGATGTCGTATGTGACCATGGCAGTTGTAAACGCCCATCTAATTTCTATAGCGCATAATTAATTCAATATGGAGATATTTGGGTATAACTTGAACAAATGATCGAATTAGACCGCGGAACCAATTTCGTTGAGTTCGCATCGTCGATTAGAATCAGGATAGGTATATAGTTTTTTATTTTTGGAGACCATGTAATTGGGTGTCCAAAATGGATTTGCGGTGAACAGAAAAATAGCCTACCAGGGAAACAGTCTCAGAATGCGTTGAAACTGGTGCCATTGGGTTCGTATTGAAAAATTATTATAGGATTTCAAGGTTTCAAGTTGATTTGATTTATCTGATGATCGTGGAAATGTTAAAGTGTGTTTATTTTTGGTTTTATAAAGGAAATTTTTTCATATGACCTCGGATTTCGATGAAACTTGTCCCATTGGATCCGAAATACTTTTTTACACCAAGATAAGCCTTTTAGTCAGTAAACGAAAATCGTTTGTAGTGTTTTCTGCGTGTTACTTCGCGGTGAAGTTTCGATAATATTATTAAATTCTACCAACCCTTTAAAGCACATTACACGAGGATAGTTTTCTTTCCAGCAAAGAAAAGGGCTCTGCTATGTTTTATCGCCATCGAGGAAAATTGCATACGTACCTATATTTGTAGAAATACGCATGCACATGTTTGAAGGACTCAATACAGCTACTCTACTCAGTCTTCTCCTACCTTCTGCAATGTACTCGTGCTGATACTTCACCATCACCAGGCTTCCCATCCATTAATAGACTGCTACACCAACTGACCAAAGAAATGAAAAGTGAATGCAGACCTAGCCTAACGCTGAAATCCTATTGTTGACCCGCTTTTTAGTCAAAGCAGTCACACATGGAATCTCTTCTCAACAATACACTCAAGCGTCGGGAATATCGTCAGAAGACATGAAGTGATTTGGTTGAAATCGCATCACAAACAAAGAATGGCCCGAAACTCCTACCTGATGACCTTTTTTGGGCCCGAAAACAGCGATTACGGAGCAAAACTCTGTAACTCTTGTAGCTCTCTGAATTATCTTCAGTTTGAGCTTTGGTTCAGCTCAATCGGACTTACGGTTTGAAAGTTATGCCCGTTTCCGTGAACGCATGCAGAACTGGAAACTTGGAATTTGGAAATTGGCTTGACCTCCCGGATCGGATCGGACCCGCTCCGACTCCTCTCTTCGAAGAAGCATAGCAGTGGATGGTTTTGGCAGAGCTCTGACTCGGTTCGGATCGGGTGGAATGGAGCAATCCGACCCGCTTCGCATCGGATCCTCACAGGAGCACAAAGTCTTCGGATCGAAGACACCAAATCGGTTCGGATCGGAAGTCCGAACCGACCCGCCTTACACACTGCACTGAAGTTCTTCCACTCTTCGGATCGAAGACACCAAATTGGTTCGGATCGGAAGTCCGAACCGACCCGCCTTGCACCAGATGTATAGCAACACGTCTCGCCTTCGGTTAGAATGCTCCGGATCGGTTCGGAAGGAAGAGGACCCGAACCGAACCGCTTCGACCTGCTGCTACACCTCAGTTTTGACCTGTTCTCAAGGAGTAACTACCTCCTATTAATCCGGATCGGCTTACACCTGTCCTAGCACGATCTGAAGACCATTTCTCCACTGCTTCCGAGATCACCTCAGGGCCTGCCACGTGCCCCTCCGATCCGATCCGATTCAGTACTCCCAGAGGCTCCTCTACGCCTATAAATACACCACAACATGGCTATGTCAGGGGACTTTTGGAACTCTAACTCTCCATGGCTTCAACTATGGTTCTTCGCAAGGCTATTACAAAACCTAGAAGTCGAATTCCACGTTGTAACACGAGGATTTCATGTATAATCTCCTCTTTTATCTCCTCTTCTTCATTGTAAACACGAGGATTTCGTGTATAAACTGCAAACAAACAACATTGTAATAGCTTCTTAGGATTTAAGAAACTATAAAGTGGACGTAGGCTTGGATTGAGCCGAACCACTATAAAAATCCCGTGTGTCTCCTCTTATTTTACTGCTTTTTATCTGTGATTTGTGATTGTGAGGATTTCACATAGAATTTGGGTGTTAGGACCAAATTTCGGTCTAACATTTTGGCGCGCCAGGAAGGGGGGCACACGATACAACTTCTTCTACTAGCTTGAACGAAAGCAGATTATTTGGCTATTGGATCAATGGTCAAGCGAAAGAAAGACGGAACCTTCTCTCGTGCTGAGGATGTTGGCACTGAAGGCACAAGGAACAAGGCAAGCCAGGAGGGTTCCTCTCATGAAAATCCATCAGCATACTTAACCAGAGATGAAATGGATGGCGTTCTCGTTGAATTGAGAACTCAAATGGCAAGGCAAGATAATCTCCTCCGCCAACAACAGGAGATGATCGACCAATTCTTCGCTCGGATGGAAGGCAGGCCGAGCGGCAATGCACAACTCGCTGGAAATAGCACGGAAATGGCCCCAGCAGGAATAACAAATCGGATCGGTTCGGATCGGATCCGAACCGAGGGCCAAAATCTGAATCCAACACAGATGGAAATGGGGGACATTCCCCACCGGATCGGTTCGAACCCGATCCGAACAGCAACCCTGCATGAGCCTGGGGGCAGCAGCCTCCCCTCTGGAAATCAAGACTTCGCTCCTGTTCGACCTACATCCGCACCGGTTCGGGTCGGAAATACCACACAAATTCAGCATCAAGCTCCCCGGTTCGGAACAGGCGAACCTGTTCGGATCGGCACCTCCGATCCGAACCATGCACCTCTCCATAACCTCCCTCACTTCTCCGAGCCGCAGCAAGGGGGCACCTCCGAACCGAACCGGATAACCTGCCAAGCTCCTTATATTCTTCCACACTCTTCTGAACTCAACGCTGGGGGCACCAGCTCTGGACTTGTCAACTTGCAACAGCTCTTTGAAGGCGATCGGCTCGCCAGCCTTATTGAGCGCCTCTCGAGAGGCCGCACCTATCAGAATGACATGGATGATGTCAATCACTATCCATTCACACAGGAAATCAGGAATTCCCGCAATCCTCCAGATTTCAAACTTCCACAATTGGAACCCTACAACGGCAGGGCAGATCCTACCGTGCACCTAATGCGCTATAAACGGCATATGGAAGTTCAATCGGTGTCGGAAAATGTCATGGCTAAATGCTTTCCCCTCTTTTTGACTGATATTGCTGCTATGTGGTTTCGGCAGCTAGAATCTGAATCGATCAACAGCTGGAACATGTTGGTCGCTCGCTTCATTGAACAATTTCGGGTCCACATCTGTAACACCCCGAATTTCGGTTAATGCTAAAATTCACAAATTAAAGAATAACTAATCCCAGATGTGGGAATTAGGGGAAATGGGTTGCACCATTGCGTTCGTCTCGGAAAAATACGCGAAATAGAGTCTGAGTTTTCGAAAATCGGAGTCCGTATGAAGAAGATATGGACGAACGAAGTTAGGCAGAAAAACCGAAAACAAGCCAGAATGCACTGGCGCACTTGTGAAGTGCGCCAACACAAAAATACACTGGCGCACTTGGGAAGTGCGCCCGTGTCGATCCAGAAACCTGCACAGCTTTCTGGCTGGCCTGGTGCACCATTTTAGGGTTTAGGCTGTGTTTTGGGGCTGGTTTCTGGAAGCTTCCGAGATCTGATGGTCCTAATCTAATTTAGGGTTAATCTAATGGCCTAAAACACTTGCCTAATCCTATAAATAAGACCCCTAAGCTAGCCCTAAATGATCATAATCCTATCATCTAACTAAACTATGCCAAAATTTTCTATGATCATGGCCTCCACTCAAATCCCTAGCCTCCATCCTCTTTAAATCCTATTTCTATGAAGGCTTTCATGTCCATACAAGCATCTTTGAGTTGTATGAGTGATCATTAGCTTGCATTCATCATCAAGTTGCAAGCTTTATGTTCAAGGCTAGAGTTTTTGGGTGATTTGTGGCAAGGGTTTGCTTATTGGAGCTTAGTGGTGAGTTTCTATAGCCTTAATAATCAATTGTTAAATTGATTATGATAGGATATGATAAGATATGGCTATGTTTGTGGATAAATGTGCTTATGCAAGTTTAGTATGGTGTATGTTGTGTGTTTTGCAAGTTTTATGCTATATGCAAGTTTAATGCTATGTTTTATGATGCTCACTATGCAAAACACTATGTTGAACATTGATGCATATGTAACATGTTATGCAAGCTATATATGAGATTATATGCAAGTTTATATGTAACATGTTATGCAAGTTATGTATTTGGTTTTATGCATGCTAAGTATTTGGTTTTGTGCATGCTAAGTATTTGGTTTTATGCATGCTAAGTGTTTGGTTTTATGCAAGTTATGATGCAAGTTCATATGCAAGTATGTCTCTTTTATGATATGCATAATATATATGCAAGTTTGCCTCTAAGTATGGCATGTTATGCAAGTTCATATGCAAGTTATGATGCAAGTTCATATGCAAGTTTGCCTCTATGTATGACATAAGTACATGTGCAAGTTCATCCTTTTTAGACCTATGACATGTATGCAAGTTGACACCTTTATGATAGGTCTATGACATGAACATTTAAGCAAGTTACCATCTTTATGACATATGTGATTCATGCAAGTTTGGGTTAGTTATTTATGCAAGTTGGGTTTATGGTCATATATACAAGTTGACACCTTTTTAAACCCATGATAATGCTAATGATATGCTAAGTTGAACCCATTGTGTGTATGATGAATCTACTCTTTTGAAGTATGTCATGTTAACGTATTTACGTGGGGACGATGGGGTAAAAATTAATGAACACATAAAATTGTGTGAAGTGGGTATGATTAAACATACCGTAAAGTGGATGGACATAATTGGGAATTTACCTATTAATTTAGGTCTACCCATATTATGGAATTGGGAATTTACCTATTGAGTTAGGTCTACCCATATTCTTAAATATTTGTAATTAATTAGGGATAATTAATACAAATTATGGGGGTGATTAATTAGGTGTAATTAATCTACTAAGACACGAGGTTGGACCCTTTTGTAGCATAAGACTGCCCGGAATCGACCGGCAAATCCAGCGGCTACAAATGATTGGCCCAATGTGAGAGGTCTTAGTCATAAACTAAATACGTGACAAGTGTAAAGATACGAGGTTAGACTCTGTTATGGTGTAAGGCTGCCCGGAACCAACCGGCATATCCAGCTGCCATAAAAGACAGTCTAATGTGAGAGGTCTTTACAAAGGTTACGATCTTAATTAATTAAGAAGCACTTAACCAAATTAGCATGTAGAGGGGCATGAGGGGTTAAGTGGGTGCCTTGGGTGGCATGTGGTAACTAGTGGGGGTGCCTTGGGTGGCATAAGGAAACTAGTGGGATTGCCTTGGGTGGCAATAGAAAATACGATTAGAATACTTAACCAAAGTGGAACATGTAATTAAACATCATAAAAGGGTTAAGTAAGTGCCTTGGGTGGCATGTGGGAATTAAGTAAGTGCCTTGGGTGGCATGTGGAAATCAAGTAAGTGCCTTGGGTGGCATGCGGAAATCTAGTGGGTGCCTCAAGTGGCAATTGAAATATAATTAAATGACAAGCTTAAGTAGTAGCTTGTGGGGGCCTTAAGTGGCAATTGAAATATAATTAAATGACAAGCTTAAGTAGTAGCTTGTGGGGGCCTTAAGTGGCAATGGAAATATAATTAAATGACAAGCTTAAGTAGTAGCTTGTGGGGGCCTTAAGTGGCAATGGAAATATAATTAAATGACAAGCTTAAGTAGTAGCTTGTGGGGGCCTTAAGTGGTAATTGAAATATGATTGGATGTCTTAACCAAACCTTAACATGTAAGTGGGCATGATTATAAAAGGGGTTAAGTGGGACGCACTAGATAAAATGGCAAGCTTAAGTAGTAGCTTGTGGGGGCCCATTTCAACCAATATCCCAAACGTATCTTTGTGGGCTCGACCCAAGTCGAGGACGGGACAAGCATATTGAGCTTGACTATAAGAGGCCAAAACGGGGTAGCGGTGGCAACGCGAGTCCAACGGGTTTCATATGCGTGTGTGGACCCGGGCTGGTAGGTAAGACATTGTTGCATCGTGTAGGTATAAGCCGTGCACCATTGATTATCGGGTTGCCACTTTGGGGAGTGATACACCCCACTATGGGGCCAGCACGGGTATCTACGGTAGGGAGCCGATCGCTTGGGGGTAGTGGGTACACCTAGTGGAGATAGGGGCAGATGGCACCTATGTAGTCAGCTAGGGGTACAAGAAACTACTGGGTAAAATTACTAAGTACACTTAGTGGGATCAACCTTTAAGTAGGAATTACCCTTGGGTGGGTAGAACTGGTGTGGTGCAGTGTAGGAATTACCCTTGGGTGGGTAGATCTGGGGTGGTGCAATCTAGTAATTATCCTTGGGTGGATAAATGCGTCTTTTCGGTTATCTTAGTACATCCTGTGTTTAGTTGGCTACTTAAGGGTAGTCATTATCCCCAGAGGTACCGTACCTTGTTTATATCATACCCTAATTACTTTAATGATTGTATTGTTAGGGTTATAGGACTCACTCAGACTTATGTCTGACCCCGTTGTTTCTTTATCTTTTTTCCAACCCTCAGGTTTTTAGAGTGGGCCTAGCACTAGTGGGCTTTGATCAGACTGCTTTATCTATCTTTTGGAGCTTGGACCGTGGATGTAAAGCTCAGTTTATCTTTTCTATTATGGCTATTAGGTTATGTAGTGGGATTATGTACTTTCGTTTTTATCAGGATGGATATTATGTACTTGACTCTTATTTATGGTTTTGGTGTAACCAAACATGTTTTACTTTCCGCTGAAATGAAATGATGTTTTAAATTCTCAAGTATTACTTATATCTGTCTTGTTGTAATTTTTTTGTTCTATATTCACTTAAAATACTCCACCGATGTTATGGCATTCCCTTAGTGAGTGACCGTAGCGGGTGTGGGGTGTTACACGTGGTATCAGAGCTTAAGGTTACCAGAACAGATAAATTTTTTAGAAAAACTATTTTCTAAGAATACTTTTGAAAGGAGTATTTTCAAAAACATGTCTTTTAAGAGAAAAGTTTTTGAAAGAAAAGCATAATCCCCAATAGCCATATCTATATCTTTCAAATTCTCCGTTTTGAATCTCTTCCTCTCTCGTTTTGAGTTTCCCCTCCGTGTATAGATGATCTTTCTAAGATAGATAAGAATGAAAAACCACTTTAAGGGACTTAGACGTTAGTCGGATTAGAAGTTGGTTCAAGAAGGAGGAGGACTTGTAGGTACCTATTGGATAGACGATGGGAGGAAGGCTCAAATAGTTGTTGTTTAATGAAGGACGAAACCTCATTTTGATGGGAGGTTACGAGTGGAGAATGGGAAGAAGAGGGCTAGTAGTTATCCTTTTGGAGGAATAGGACACCTTATTAGGATTGTCCAAAGGGGCATAGGCAAGGTATGGAATCTCCTGGAGGGTAGTTGTATTCCCTCATTGCTAGTGTACCAGATGGGGATAGGACCGTCTAGGTTGGAATTTGGATTTCTTTATTATCCGGTTCGAACTTTATTTGATTCTGACGCATCGAGTTCGTTTATCTCATCATTGTTAGTTGAGTCACTGCACTTAGACACCAGTTTAGTAGATGATCCCTTAGTTGTTTCAAACCTAATTGGGGCTCCATGATGTGTTTGGGTTTGAAAGTTTCTATACTTAGCGTTGAGTTTAGATGTGATGCTTTTTGGGCTTCACGGGCTATGGGTTAGTTTTGGGCATGGACTGGTTATCCAGTAGGGGTGCCGTTCTTGATTTTGAAGGGAGAGTTGTTAGGCTTATGACCCGCTTGGGTAACACTCTCGAGATCTCTTGTAATCCCATGGAATTTGTTATGCTAAGTTATCTAGAATCGCTTGACACGTCGGTCGAGAGTTTGTGATCTGTTAGAGTGGTCCGGGAATACTCGGATGTGTTTGAGGAGGTGAAGGGCTTACCTCCGGAGCGGGAGATTGACTTCCGAATATATCTGGTAGACAATGCTAAACCTGTATCTTTACCAGTGCGCCACATGGCTCCTCGTGAGAGGAGGGAACTCCATAGGCAAATAGGGGAGTTGCTTGAGAAGGGGTCCATAAGACGAAGTATATCGGAGTGGGGTGCTCCAGTAGTTTTTGCTACGAAGGCGGGTGGGTCCCTCAGACTTTGTGTAGGCGAAAGAGAACTAAATAAACTCACAAAGAAGAATAGACACCCATTGCCGAGGATTGATGATCTCTTTGATCAGTTAGTTGGCGCCTCAGTATTTTCGCGATTGGACTCAGCCACGGGGTTTCGTCAGTTGAGAGTGGCTAAGGATAGTATAGAGAAGACTGCCTTTAGGACTCCGGATGGTTTTATGAGTGGCTGGTGATGCCATTTGGTTAAACGAACGCCCCCGCATACTTTGTTGATTTGATGAGAAGGGTGTTCAAGGAGTACCTAAATAAGTTCGTGATGGTCTTTGTAATTGACATCTTGGTCTTTTCTAGGAGCGAAATAAGTTTTCGTATGTGCTCAATAGGTTGAGCAAAGCCAGTTATG
>JASFAX010000526.1:0-60306 GCA_030737875.1 Allium sativum | reverse complement strand
TTCAAGTTGCCAATAACTGAAAACTATTCATAAATATCCTATATCCCATAATGTCTAGAATCAAAGTTTTGTTCTACATAACAGAGGAGGATATTTTTGTTGAGTTTACATAATGGAGTACTTACTACGTTTAAAAGAGTGTACTTATCATACGATTCAGATGACTTTATCATATGCTAAATACAGGTGCACATATACATATATAAACGAGTCATTAAATGATATTCTGGTGATGATCAAAAGAAATGAGAATTCCGGAGTTTACTCACCTAAATATTACTGTCTTTTGTTCCTAGTTTACATGTAGATCTAGTTAGCTAAATCTAACATAAACATGTATGCTTATAAAGATGTCTATATCCAACAGAAATAGTTTAGATGGTGAAGAAGGGGAGTTATATTCACACTAATTTATGCATTTCAGTTACAAGCTTATTCAGGATTTGCTTTACTGGTTTTGGTCTTGTGTTTCTATATTAATTGCAGGTTTTTGTCATGAAGACCCAATCTAGTTTAATCATCAAAGTAAAATTCTTGTACTATTACATATACACAGTATCCACATACAGGTTTGTATGTTATATTGATTTACAGGTTTACAGTGGGGAAAATGCACACACAAGTTTTGTTTTAGTTCATAAGGATTTAAACTTGACAGTATAAAGTCTATACAAACACTACACTTATAAATGAAAGTAGCAGGAAAAACAGAGAGTATGAAAAGGTTTACTCACCTATAGCTCTCCTGGTTTGCTGTGTTTAAAGTTTTCCCTTTTCCCCTCTTGATTTGCTCGAATTAAAGTGTTTCACAAAGAGCAAAGTAACAGTCTATTTATAGGCACACAAATAAAGTATTATAATGGTTTTCTAATTACGTTAACCCAATAAAACCCTATATCTACTATCATCATATTTGCGCAGAGATTTGGTAAGGGAGAATATAGGTTGAAAGCAACATATGGTTTTGTCTTTCCTATCAAATATATGTGCAGGTTTTAAAACAGAGGAATGTTCCCCTTTGATAACTCAGTTATGATTTGTCTTTCTTGCACAAGGGATGGTGGAGCATTCATGTCCATACAATAGGTTTCCACTTGTTGACAAAGCTCTTCAATGCTGCGTCCTCTTCTCTAGTGTATAATCATAAACAAATGGGAAGCTTCTATGGTACAAACACATGTCAAGCTCCCAATGGTCCATAGTTTTCCACCTACTGTTTCCTTAAATCTTAAACTAAAAATAGGCTAAAGATCCTAGTACAAGTTGCATGATATGTTGCTGCGCAAATCCCTTGAATCATGGCAAATACATTAAGTGTTTTTAACTCTAGCTATATGTCCCTATCATCCTTGTACTTACATACTTGTATATGAAGTATTCAACTAACTAATGGGCTTTGTTACATCAGGGAATGTTGTCCATTGTTGCGCCTATATGGGCTGTGCTTTAGCTAGTGTTTGCATATTGTTTTGCACAAGATCTTGGCTGTTTTAAGGCTTTATGGCTGAGGTGATTTCCTATGCTTAATTAGCTAAAGTCTTAATTATCTAAGTGTTCATATGTGTATACTTATCATGCTAGTTTTTCCCTAAAAGTGTGGCACATAAATACTTAAGTTCTAAGCATTTAAGAATCTAAAACATTCCTATTTTAAACACTTTTTATACTATGCTTTTTGACACTTGAACTCTTCTAATCATCTTGCAAAGGATATGGTTCAAGTTTGGTTCTAACATGTTCGAATGTACTTAGTCTAGATAGCTTAGTGTAGGTGTGAAACTATGTCGAAGTTATCTTGTTCATTCGCTATTAAATTTGTTTCTCAAAACAAATTATTTTCTAGTTAAGGTTTTGCTACGTTTTAAGTTGTAGTAAATAACTCTTACTCAAATTCCTGGCTTCATAAATGATTTATCAACATTAATAAGTTAATTTATTAATGTATTATTAAATTTTAAGTTTATTCACAAATTTGTTTTTCGTTCAGAATTTCCGGGTCATTACAATCTTTCCCCCTTATAAAAATTTCGTCCTCGAAATTTGTAAGTAAGGCATAAATTCAAGTTATGATTAAAGTTATAAACTTATATCCATAAATAATCAACACACATCAGCCAATTGTTATTTATCACAGTTATTTCCATAACTAAAATATCTGTTACTACCGTTAGAAAACATTTCTATTAGTGTATTACTATTTCTCTTTATTCATCAGTTCCTGACCGTAAATTTGTAAGCGAATAATCCTCTAAATATCAATCCTGAAGACCGAAATCAACATCAGATTGATACCTAGAAATTTATTTAACTTAATCAATTTCCAGTTAGGTCTAATTTCTTAACTTCACATCTTAATTCCTCGTTACCCCTATTACTTAAAATATCATCGGTTATATTTGGAAAATAAATCCCAAATCTTCATTAACCTCCTTCATTTGAATTGACTTATTCAAATATATTTCTCTACTCCGAATTCTCTTTTTACTTGAATCCATATTCAACGATCTCTAGTCCACTTCACTTAACTCTGTTAAGTATTTTATTAACTTAAGTCTAGACTTTATTTAGTGGAAATCCAAATTTTAATTCAATTAATAATCCTAACTTCATTACTAAAAAGAATAAGGTACCTTCCGTAACTCCTTCTACGTCCTCAGAGGTAGATGGCTTATCCATTAAGGCAAAGACTGTTGGTTGTGTTCCTTTCTTCATAAGTGAGCAATCGTAAATCATATGTCCAGGCTGTTGACACTTATAGCATAAATACTGTCGGACAGAAACGTTATCTGATTCCTATGGTTTCTGCTGAGGTTGTTGTAGATTTTCTGCTGCTGGCTTCTTACAAAACCTAGCAATGTGACCCTTCTCTCTACAATTGTGGCATATGGTATTCTTGAAACGCTCCTTAGCTTTCTCACCCATCTCTCCTTTTCCCTTCCAGTTCGGATTAAACTTCCTCTTCAGAGGATTCTCCCCACTGGCTTCTCCGGTTTGTGTCTTTGCTACCGGCTTCTTTGTGCTTAGTGCTTCATAACGGATTGCCATGTCGACTATGTCGATGAATGGACTCTTCAGATGTCCGATCAACTTATCCTGCAGATTCTCTCTTAATCCAGCAATGAACATCTCGTTCTTCTTGAGCGAGGTATTGATTAGGTCTGGGCCAAAGCAAGATAGTGCGTTGAACTTATTCTCATACTCAACGATAGACATGTTACCTTGTTTCAGATCGATGAAGTCTCGATACATTCGGGTCTTTCCAGCTGCAGGTAAAAATTGTGCTTCAAATTCCTCTTTGAACCTTCCCCAGGAATAATCATTCTTAGAAACGTTCGCAGTCTGTGCGTCCCACTTGATTCCAGCAGTTCCTTGTAGTTGCCACGAAGCCAAACGTCGTTTCTGTTCATCATTCAGATTCTGCCCATTGAAAATTCTTTCACAAGATCTTATCCATGCTTGGACTTCGATAAAGGATTCTGTTCCTTTAAAAACCTTCCCTCTTAGTGTTTGATATTCCTTACAGATCATTGCCATGTTCGACCTGGGTTGAACTGGTGTAACTGGTATAACTGGTGCAGCTTCTACCACAGTTTCCACCGGAATCTGAGTAGTGTTACGACCATTGGTATTGGTGGTTCCACTAGTTCGACTTCTTTGTCCACGGGTATTCATTCTTACTAACCTGAATATAATAGGTTGACATCAAAACTCGATCGGATATTAAGATTCTTGATCTATATCGAACTTAGGTCGATCTATCCTAAGTAGGTATACTACATATATAATAACATCCAACTTTTTGAAAATACGCTCTCTCGACACTCACCCGAAGCCTAGGTATACGATAACCTAAGCTCTGATACCAACTGTAACGACCCAACTTTCCAGTACCTTGGAAGTTGTATCATTATTTATGAAAAGAAATAGATAGAAGAATAGAACTAAGAAAAGACATCATAATCTCACAGCGGAATTTGGGACAACATATATTAACCCAAAATATTACATAACATAAGTCAAGTACATCTAAAGTACTGGATATATAGGGATATAGGTTACATCGATTACATAATAATCAGGTGCGATACTAACTTGTATAATGATAGTACATAACATCATAACTAGTCCGACATTCGGATAATTATACATAACATAAGATAAATAAGTCATTGCTCCAGGGCCTTCCATCCTGCTACTCCAAAGTTACTTTAAAACCTGGATCACTTGTCTACTCATAATAATATATTATGAGTACCCAAGAGTTTAAGGAAAACACAGAAAATAAACTCCGGGTCAGTCATGGACTGGTATGAGTAAACGATTTATAAACAAGTTTTAATAAATCACAATGATTCATAAGACCATGCCGTAAATACGGAACGGTTTTTTTTTACCTTATGAGATCAAAATAGTTTGCATATTTAAACAGATGATAATGTCTAGGGTGTCCACAAATAATTCATAATCTAGTAGAATGCTTTCATCTCACATTCTACTTATAGTATACAAACAAAACCGTTAAGTGCTTATGGATATTGGGTTTCCAACTATGACAAGGTATGGAATCACCTTCCGGAGGTGTATCTCTAGATACAAATACACGGGTTCAACAAGAACATCTTGTAACCCGGCCACACATGACCGACCACTCACTTCTCTTGAGTGTATCGAATGTATATCACCAACGGTGGTAGCAAGCCAACCGTTCCCCGAAACAGGTCAGAATCGACAATAGATTTTTAGAAGTAAATGAAACTCTAGATCAGATGATGATACATCCTAATGGGAGCTGCCCACATAGCCATGCTGCCTGCCCGATTTTTGTCATTTCTGGTTGTGAAGTTCGAAGCTAAACGTTCCCTAACACATGCTTTTTATTTGCTTTGAACGTCACATTGTCAAACCCGCTAATCCACTAATTGACTTCTCCGAAAATAAATTACAAGTATAAAGTAAGAGAAACGAATTTCTCTACCACTTATAACTACGTTTGAAAAGATCAATGTACGTGATCAGTTAGGAGTACTCTGTCAGACGTTCGTCCATACAAGTTGTCCTGGGACTGGACAAGCCGAAAGTACTATTCCGTACAACCATCTTAGCCAACCGTTATCTAAGATTTATACAATAGCCTTTGCATTTTTCTCCGTCTTCAGCATACTTGACTCGCAATGCTTATGTCAATACGGAGTGGTTCTTCAGATAATAATCCAACCGGTCTCTCCATATTAACAACATTAAAATGGTCAAAACTTTGATAGTCGATGACTTAACTATCAAATGAAAATACGTGTGCACACAACAAATCTTATTTCCAATTGGAATTTCTATTTGATCAATAATATATATATATATATATATATATATATATATAATCATGTTCCTGTGTTTACGTATCACTACCCTTTCACATCAATCAGTCGCTGACTGTAATTATTAAGAGAATAACTTCCTAAGTATAAACCCCGAAGGCCGAAACCAACATCAGATAAATACTCAGAAAATCATTCGACTTATTAATTCTAGTGAGTTCCTAATTTCTGTAATTCCATTTGGATTCTTATTTCAAAAATTCACATTCCTTTAATAATTTTATTTCGAAAAATATTAGCTTAACTTTTTTATTTTATATCATGCTATATCATGTGCGAAGCACGGGCCTAAAACCTTCTTATGTAAAATCTTCCCTTCTAAAAATCCGGTATTAGAACATTTGGATCTCATATCGACAGTTAAATCTTTTCTCTTGATCTAATCTTATTTTATTTATCGTTACTTGATAAATAAAATAAACATTTGCCTTTTACTCAATTTTAAATTATTATAAATATTTTACACACCGGTTTCCATTTTTGTACCTGGTCAAAATGTCCGACGATACGATATATAAATTTTCCCTAATTTATATAATTAATTAATGTTTTATTCATTTAGTTATTTAATTTATTTTTGAATAAACTAATTGAATAAATCTGCCGACTTCCTACAGTCGAGCTCTGTCCTTGGTGTTCTGTTGTTTTCTTCCTCTGCCACTGTCTATGATATTTTAAATAAAACTTCTCTTTTTATTTAATTATATAAATTTTCCTCAATTTATATTTATTTTCTATTTTAAATTAAACTATTTTTAATTTAAAAACTTTTGTCAAAAATCACTTTTGTTCATGTTTTGACCAAAGTACCGGTACCACTTTTCAGATCACCGGTGTGCACATACGAATCTGGCCCGAAATCTCGTGTTCCCACCCAACATCAGAAATCTTGCCAAAAACAAAAGTGGTACTACCACTTTTCAAGTACCACTTCAAACGATCTGCTCGCACCTTGCGTTTCTCTACAGATCCACACGTTCGCACCCACAACCAAAAATCTCGCCGAAGCCTCTCGCAAAAAAACTAAATATGAAATGCCGCTATTCTCACCCCTATTTTCTTCCCAAATCCCTCATCCCTTCTCTTTCTTTTAAATAACCCGTCTCAAATACTGGGTGAAAATATCATTTTAATTTTTACTATTTACGTGACGTGATATGTATTTAATTCTATCCGCTATCCTCACCCCTCTTTTCTTCCCAAATCCCTCATCTCTCCCTTATCTTTTAAATAACACGTCCCAAAACCGGGGTGGAAATATCATTTTCATTTTTACTTTGCTAAAAACACAGGCAACCGATTTGTGCCAATCTTCACGCAACCATATACACTGAACTGAAAATGTTTTCACCCATATACATCAATCTGTTCACACCCAAGTCTTAGTTCAACTAAAAACCCCGGCCACTAAAGAAATATCATCTTCTGTGCACATCACGACAGTGCACATGCACCCCATCCCAGTCACCTGCAACTGTTTTTGACACCCATACAAACGCAACTTCTCCTCCTGACCTCATCACTACTCTTCTCGCCATATTCAAGTCATGCTACTCCTCTTCTCATTTGTTAAACATACCTTCTGCGCCTCTCCTTATCCTTTCTTTCCCTGCTACTACTTGCTTTAATCCATGTTTCTGTTTTAGTTCTTTGATTTATTTTATTTTATATATAAAAGCTTTGGCTCAAACTGTAGCCATACGTCCTCTCCTTATCTACTACGCCTCGTTCTCTTTTCCTCTTCTGTTAAACATGCCACACCCTCTTCTAACCATTTTAATACCGTTATTTTGTTTTATAAACCTTGTATGTTCATACTTGTATAACAAAACCTTAGGAATGTAACCCATCCGACATGATTCCTGCTTCTTACTATGTTACAACTATGTATTGCAATTATACCCTATATTTCAAGTTGCCAATAACTGAAAACTATTCATAAATATCCTATATCCCATAATGTCTAGAATCAAAGTTTTGTTCTACATAACAGAGGAGGATATTTTTGTTGAGTTTACATAACGGAGTACTTACTACGTTTAAAAGAGTGTACTTATCATACGATTCAGATGACTTTATCATATGCTAAATACAGGTGCACATATACATATATAAATGAGTCATTAAATGATATTCTGGTGATGATCAAAAGAAATGAGAATTTCGGAGTTTACTCACCTAAATATTACTGTCTTTTGTTCCTAGTTTACATGTAGATCTAGTTAGCTAAATCTAACATAAACATGTATGCTTATAAAGATGTCTATATCCAACAGAAATAGTTTAGATGGTGAAGAAGGGGAGTTATATTCACACTAATTTATGCATTTCAGTTACAAGCTTATTCAGGATTTGCTTTACTGGTTTTGGTCTTGTGTTTCTATATTAATTGCAGGTTTTTGTCATGAAGACCCAATCTAGTTTAATCATCAAAGTAAAATTCTTGTACTATTACATATACACAGTATCCACATACAGGTTTGTATGTTATATTGATTTACAGGTTTACAGTGGGGAAAATGCACACACAAGTTTTGTTTTAGTTCATAAGGATTTAAACTTGACAGTATAAAGTCTATACAAACACTACATTTATAAATGAAAGTAGCAGGAAAAACAGAGAGTATGAAAAGGTTTACTCACCTATAGCTCTCCTGGTTTGCTGTGTTTAAAGTTTTCCCTTTTCCCCTCTTGATTTGCTCGAATTAAAGTGTTTCACAAAGAGCAAAGTAACAGTCTATTTATAGGCACACAAATAAAGTATTATAATGGTTTTCTAATTACGTTAACCCAATAAAACCCTATATCTACTATCATCATATTTGCGCAGAGATTTGGTAAGGGAGAATATAGGTTGAAAGCAACATATGGTTTTGTCTTTCCTATCAAATATATGTGCAGGTTTTACAACAGAGGAATGTTCCCCTTTGATAACTCAGTTATGATTTGTCTTTCTTGCACAAGGGATGGTGGAGCATTCATGTCCATACAATAGGTTTCCACTTGTTGACAAAGCTCTTCAATGCTGCGTCCTCTTCTCTAGTGTATAATCATAAACAAATGGGAAGCTTCTATGGTACAAACACATGTCAAGCTCCCAATGGTCCATAGTTTTCCACCTACTGTTTCCTTAAATCTTAAACTAAAAATAGGCTAAAGATCCTAGTACAAGTTGCATGATATGTTGCTGCGCAAATCCCTTGAATCATGGCAAATACATTAAGTGTTTTTAACTCTAGCTATATGTCCCTATCATCCTTGTACTTACATACTTGTATATGAAGTATTCAACTAACTAATGGGCTTTGTTACGTCAGGGAATGTTGTCCATTGTTGCGCCTATATGGGCTGTGCTTTAGCTAGTGTTTGCATATTGTTTTGCACAAGATCTTGGCTGTTTTAAGGCTTTATGGCTGAGGTGATTTCCTATGCTTAATTAGCTAAAGTCTTAGTTATCTAAGTGTTCATATGTGTATACTTAAAATTCTAGTTTTTCCCTAAAAGTGTGGCGCATAAATACTTAAGTTCTAAGCATTTAAGAATCTAAAACATTCCTATTTTAAACACTTTTTATACTATGCTTTTTGACACTTGAACTCTTCTAATCATCTTGCAAAGGATATGGTTCAAGTTTGGTTCTAACATGTTCGAATGTACTTAGTCTAGATAGCTTAGTGTAGGTGTGAAACTATGTTGAAGTTATCTTGTTCATTCGCTATTAAATTTGTTTCTCAAAACAAATTATTTTCTAGTTAAGGTTTTGCTACGTTTTAAGTTGTAGTAAATAACTCTTACTCAAATTCCTGGCTTCATAAATGAGTTATCAACATTAATAAGTTAATTTATTAATGTATTATTAAATTTTAAGTTTATTCACAAATTTGTTTTTCGTTCAGAATTTCCGGGTCATTACAAAAAATAAAAATAAAATAATACTTTTATTTGTTTATACATTCTATATATTTTAAGGTCATATAAAGGAATATTTTATATGTAAATAATTTCCTATATATTTCAGTGATCGATAAAAAGAGATTTTATTTGTGTATCAATTTCTATATTCAAATATAACAAATAAAAGAGATTTTGTTTCTACACAAATTTCCATACGTTAACATGACAAATAAAAAGAGATTTTTATTTGTCGTAACCAGGTTTACCTTTTTAATGAAATGTACAATAAAAATAAGAATATTATTATGTAAACAACTTCTTAACAAACATGAATTTTTCTAATACACATGTGATTTTTATTGTGAAACAAAATTTAACAAACATGAATATTTTCTAGTATAAACCATCCAATCCAGTCGTTATTTGTGATCGCATACAACCAATAACACACATATGAAGTTCGCATCGCAATCACACAACAATCAACATCGAATATATATATACAACATCAATCATGAATTTATATAGAATAAATATAAAATTTACATTCGTAATAAATAAATAATTTTAATTTATAAAATAGAAATCTCACATTGGTTTGAATCTGAGCAGTTTAGATCTGAAATTTGGTCCAGATTTGATGTGCTCAGAAATGGTTCTAGTCAGTTCCATGAGGTAGAGTTTTCTGATACAAATCCAACGCAATCAGTTTTGTTCGATTCTGATGTCATATAAAAGAATTATGATCATTTAAACATTCATTGTTTTAATATAAAATTAAATAAATAATTAATCTTTAATTACATTGGTTAACCAAATCAAGCCGTTCTTTTTCTCCATCTCCTTCCCGTATCCTTTTAGTAAAACCAAACCCATCATTCATCCATTAGGGCACGCCACTGCACATCCAGGAAGCCGCCAGAACACCATTACTCGCAGCCACCGCGTCGGCCACCCGAAGACACCCCCGCGCCCAAGTATCCCTCAACTCGGTGGGGCCGCTGCATCGGAGAACGAGCACGAACGATGCTAGTTCGGGCAAGAAATCCGCCTCCATTTCAGACCCAGATCTGATCACAGCCGTACCGATTTGAAGAGCAGAGATTTCTCTTTGATTTTAGTTTTGATTTCGTGATTAAATTCGTTGTATTTTGTATGAGATTGAGGATTGAAGTGGGGACAATTTCGGACATTGAATCTTGGACTTGGCGGCTGCTGTAGTAGAGTTTAGGGTTAGCGTATATGGTTAGGTATATATACACGTATACCACCGTATTTTATTTTATTTAATTTCATTTAAATTCAAATTTAATTACTACATCGCTCTTAACTCCAAATCTAGCCCAACAAGTGTCGTCCCCAACTAATAACCCCCATCCCGAACACAATGGAATATGTTTCATAACCCAATTCGGCTGTTACGATATGTTTTTTCTTTAAATTTAATTATAAATCATTATATATTAAATTTAAACGTACATTTTAAATTACCGGGGCCACATACTACCTCTAAAAATCACAGAAAAATTATTTCTGGTTATGTTTTGACGATACGGCTCTAGCAAGATTAATTACATCGAATTCCGAGACTGTTTGAAAACTGGCCCTTTTCTAGTCGATTAAATTTGACCAAAACTGACAAAACACATTTTCTTTTACCACGCTCACATATTAACTCGAAAAATTATGAAAATTGAAACTTAGAAATAATTTGACATTCCGGTTCCTACAAATGTGGTTTCGTCGAAAACCGAGGTCGTTTGAAAAATGACTATTTTATGGCCAATATATTATATTAAAATATATAAAAATCTGTAGCGACTTTTCTAATTTTTAAACTGGACATAACTTTTGATTTATAATATAAAATTTCAATTTTTCAGATTCGTTAGAAAGATATGGTTAAACAGATTCAAATATTTTTGGTTTTACTGAAATCTGATTTATTTCGAATCATGTACATTCAATTAAAGTTCTAAATCAAAATTTCAAACTGCAACGCTATTTTAAACTCCTTTTATAATTCAATTAAATTTATTCGTTTTAAAATAAATTTTTAGTCGTTATTATTTGAAATAAATTATTTTAAATACTCTAAATTCATTAAAATTTCTAAAATAAAAAATTTAAATTGGCCCCAAAATTCTGGGTTGTTACAGTTCTTTAACCCAGTTAAAGACAGGATTACATGTTTAACCTTGTATTTCGAACTGTATTGTTGATCTCTACTAAATATATATCTGTTTTCTTGTGAAGAATTTATTCTCTTTCTTAACACCCTTCTCTGAGACGTACGAGCTTAGAGGTTATATATCGACAGAAATCAATGGTACAATGTAGATTGTCGATGCGACATGTTTGATTTCCCAAAGTTAAATAATCATTGAGTAATGATTTTTGAAATTAAAACTAAGTGAAGTTTTAATGAATCTTTAATTAGATTGAAATGAGAATGTGATAATTTAAATTATCAAATTTGGGAATGATCGAGAATGGAGTACCACCAATTTTTACTCTAGGCGATAGTTAAATCTTTAATTAGATTTGAACATGAAATGGTAATTAAATTTACCGATAACACTGTGGTGTTAGATATGAAGTATTACAAGTTTAGCTCCATTGGATGAATAGGTTGGGATTGGGAAATAAAAAAAATGATTATTTTGGGTGCGCTAATCCCGACTAGTTTGGATAAGCCTTAATTTGGTTTGAATTGACATCAAAAGGAAGATTAAAGAATAAATCTAAAGAATTTATCTTTGATAAAATTAATGGGAACCTTTCTCTAATGATTTGAATATTTGAATAAAAGAATGTTTTTGATTGGAATAGGGCGTCTGTTGTGTTTTTAGAGCAATTGATTATAAGATAAGTGAATTATTTGGAAAGGTTGGGTTTATACCAATTCTAAATAATTGATTTGATGATGAAGATGGTGGTTGAAGACCGGAGTTCTTCACATCGTTTGGATGATTACTGATGTCTTGATTGGGCTGTACACCCAAGAATAGGTAATAAGTTGTGATCGTCCAGACGTACTTGGAGATCGACCGGATATGCGAGGACCTCTCTTATGTATTGGACATATGGGACGAGGAATAAGGTGCCTCCGGTTTTCGCTTCTATGTAACGTATATTAATCTCTGATATATTTATTTCTGCGTAATATTTATTCATACTCTGTTATATTCTTATACTCTGATGTAATTGTTGTACAACAATGAAATGTTGTACCGTTTACATTCCGATTTGTCATGTCCTCAAAATAATCCGGGCTTTCTTTTATGGGGAAGTTTGGGTCGTTTCAGTACACTTTGCCTTATCTAAGGGGAGTCCGATATTTGATTGCATACTTGTTTGTAAGCATTGTGATTTGGAATTCATATTTCCAAAGATTATGGTTTGAGATCCCGAAGTGAAATCCACTTTGATATAAAAGTTAGATATGTATTTAAAAATGATTTGAAATAAGAAATCGGGAAATAAAGTCCAAAGAAATAATTTCTGTAAAGTGAATTGGATTTCAAAAAAAATCTAAATTTGGGGTTTAAGCATAAATGGGTAGATTGAGGAATTGCATGTTGTTTGATGCATTGTAGATCCATATGACTATTATTGATTATTGTTTATGCACCGGTATTCTTGGGAGGAAACCGGTTCCATGACATACGGCGTGGTCCCGTGATTTACCTTATTTTAAAATAAAGACTAATAAATGTTTTAGTGCTCACACAGTCCCATGACTGGCTCAGAGTTTATTGTTTCCACCTAAACTCTGGATGGCCATATTTTCCATACGGGCAGTCAGTAGTTTTGGTTTTGCAGATTATTTTGTTTAGCAGAATTCTAGATCGAAGCTTAAAGCTATGTTCAGAGCATTGATAGTCTTCTGCTGGGTTAGTTTATTTGTTTCCGCTGCATTGTATTACATTTATTGTAAATTTATTTTCCGATGTATATTATTTTCGATACTCTGATATTCTGTACTCTGATGTAACATTATTATGATGTTTATATAAATCTTCTGTTGTTTGTTCTGATGTGTTGTGCGCCCAAAGTTAGCGTATCCGCCTTTTTGGTTCAATTTAAGTTGGTTTAGCGATCGATTTGGATCGACCGAGAGGTAGGGTTGTTACATATGGCATCAGGGCCTTGGTTAACTCAAATCTTTGGGGTGCAACTCGTTAGAACAGAATAAAAGACTCATCATAGATTGGAGTAGTAATATCCTATAATGAGAAACTCATTAGAGATGGGGTTAGTAATGCCCTAGAACGAGTTGAGAGTTATATGTTTATAAGAAATATATTTGTGATTATATATATATATAATCCGATTTTAGAAAATATGATTTCTGAGTATATAAAAGCTATACATGTTTGAATATTTAATCAACTAATTGATTGGGTTGTGATGTTTGATTATTAGTTTAACTAATAAAAGTATTGGAGTAAGAAAACCAATAAGAGAATGAAAGGTGAAATAAAAAAAATCAAATTTGAAGTTAAACTGAACTGAAAATTGATTAGAACTGCATTCATGTACATATATATGTGTGAACAAGTCATCTCATGGAAGCTAAGAAGAGGAATAAAATTGTATGCCCGACAAATAGGTACATATTTACTGTATTTCTTAGGTTTTGATGATTTTATGAGCCGATTGGCTAGCCGCTTGGCGTTTTCCTTTTCTTTGGATTGATGAAGGCCTTGTGAGGCAAGTTGTGGTTTTACCGATCAACCCTTACAAAGGAGGTTATGGTGAAATTTTTCGAAAATTTAGGGTGTTAGCCAAATTTTTGAGAAATTAGAAATTTCTTAAAAATTGAAAAGTTGAAGACTGAAAGCCAGAATGAAAGTTGATTTGGTCAGTTAAACAACTTTCAGCTCCGTTCCTTTTCGAGGACGAAAAGATTTTAGGTGGGGGAGATTGTAACAATCCGGAATTTCTGAACCAATTTAAAAATTTTATTTTAGCTATTTTAATGGATTTTGAATATATAAAATGATTTATTTTAAATAATAGAGACTAAAAATTTATTTATATGAAGTTAGAACGAATAAGTTTATTTTAATTATAAAATGAACTCGAAATGGCGAGGTAGTTTGAAAATTCGATTTTAAATTTCAAATGAATGTATATAATTCAAAATAAATCAGATTTCAATAATACTAGAAATATTTGAATCTGTTTAATTATATCTTTCTAATGAATGTGAAAATTTCAGATTTCATAATATAAATTGAAAGTTATGTCTAGTTTAAAATTCTGAATAGTCGCTATGGAATTTATATATATTTTAATATAATACATAGCCCTTAAAAATAGCCATTTTCCAAACAACCTCAATTTTCGACGAAACCACTTTTATTGGATCCGGAATGTCAAATTATTATTAGGTCTCAAATTTCATAATTTGTGGAATTAATATGTGAGCATAGTAAATTTAAATGTGTTTTGAATTTTTATTTAAATTTAATCGATTGGAAAATGACCATTTTTCAAATGGTCTCCAAATTCGACGAAATTAGTTTTGTTAGGACCATATCGTCAAAACCTAGCTAGATTTATTTTTCTATAATTTTTGGAGTCAGTATGTGGGCCCAATAAATTAAAATATACGTTTAAATTCAATATATATTGATTTATATTTTGTTTTCTATAAAAAATGGTCAAAGCTATCAAACTTGCTTACGAAACATATCCCATTGTGTCTGAAATGGGGGTATTTAGCTAGGGGCGATAGTTGTTGGGTTTGATTTGGAGTTCAGATGTGAAAAATTCACTACCAAAATAATTAATAGAATTAAATATTAATTTATTTTTTAATATATATATATATATATATAACGTTCAAATTAAACCCTATTCTTCATAACCAACGCAGTCGGCAGAAGCGATTTTGAATGGCTGAAATCTTTATGAAATTGCACCAAATTTTCTCTACATCCAAGTAATTTTAATTCAAAATTTCTAATGGAAAATCAAAGAGCGTGCTGAGATCTGCAAACTCAACGGTGGTGATGGAAAATCGTTCAAAATTGCAGCGTGAATCTACTCCATTTGCGGTGGATTTTCGGCCACCAGGGAGGCGCGAGTGTGCCGCCAGTCAAGGTGGTGGATGAGGGCGTGAAGCTTGAGAACATGGAGGCACTGGATGGTGATCAGATCGACGATGGATGGCACAGCAACGAACCCTAATTCTCGAGGTCGGGTTGCGTTCGTTTCAAGAAAACAAAAATAAAGAAGAAAGGCTACGCGCCTTTGGATCAAATTGAACGGTTGATTATAATCAGAGTGAATTATATTTCATTTAAATCTGAAAAATTTATATATAATGATAGTGTAATCTTAGAAATTCCATAACTTTATGATGCGAGGTCGGAATCAAACGATTTTCATTGCGTTGGAACCCTTTAGACGAGCAATATAACATGGAGCAGGCCAAAACGGAAACAGCAGCCATTTGGATTTTTGATAAAATTAAACATTTTATTAAAACAAACGTTATTAAAACGATTTCAAAATCGGTCAATAAGAGAACTTCTCATTAAAATTCTTTTGCAGTTATTTATTTGATAACTGCATGTATGAACTCCAGTATTGATTTTTATCAGTTTTTAATTATCACAAATGTTGTACGATGCCTGTTAGCTCACCTCCCTCATCCACAGACCATGGACGATTTAATTGACTGTATTGTGTTGTGATTGTGATGTGAATAAAATATATATGCGATGTGAATAAAACATATATATGCGATGTGAATAATATATATATGTATGCGACGTGGAAAAATATATATATATATATATATATATATATATATATATATGCGATGTGAATAAACCATATATATATATATATATATGTATGTATATGCGATGTGAATAATATATATATATATATATATATATATATATGAGATGTGAATAAAAAATATATATGCGATGTGAAAAAATATATACAAGATGTATAGAAATTAGAATGCGATGAAATGGAATAAATATTTATCCATTAAAAATATAATTTTTAACATATATATGCGATATATAAAATGGTCATGTATTGAAATAAATATTGGTTGGCTAAAAATATTATTTTTAGCTTATATATGAGATATATAAAATTGTCATGTAACGGAATAATTATTAGATTGTCAAAAGTGTAATTTTTAACATATATATGCACTGTATAAAATTGACGTGATATGGAAAAATGTTTGTTCGTTAAAAATATAATTTTTAACATATATGTGAAATGGATAAAATTTTCATGTAATGGAATATTTAATTTTGATTTAAAATTGAAATGGAAGTTGGAATCAGTTTTAAAGAAAATTTAAAAGGATTTATAAAATAAATAAAAATCGACTAAATATTATATATATATATATATATATATATATATTACAATGGCCTAAATAGAACGCGCCGCGCAGCGACCGTTCACGAATTTCGACCATTGACTTCAAATGGACGTAATGGGAGATCCGACCATCGGATTCCCCTAAAACCAGAACCTTGAGTTCGTATTGAATAGATCTTTCCAATGAATATAAGCGACTTGAAATCTAATGGTTAGATTTTTTGATATGTCCAAATCAATCTCATAAAAGGTAGCTGTGGATGTAGTTCGGTAGCCGTTATTGGAAATCCACTATAAGGGCCTTAACAAAATTATAAAAAATATGGAAAAATTGTGTAAAATCATAATAAATGATTTGGAAAGAGTTGGGGTGAAAAATTCCATATTTGAAAAGATAAAAGATATTTTTATCAAAATGAACTAGTTAATTACTAGAATAAAAATCCAATTATTTTTAGAAATAATAAATTGGATTGTAAATGGGTTTTAAAATAACCAGAATTTTTCCAACGTATGAATTGGAATAGTTTGGAATGGAAAAAATCTTCGTAATATTTCAGTATTGGATTCCGTGATTATATGGATATTGTGGAGGAATTTGGAACATACAGATATCGTTATTCCCAATACGATATCCTTTAGTTTCAGAATTTGATATTGAATATAAGCCGATACAATTTCTATTTAGAGCCTTGTATTTAATATCAAATTGGATTTTGGGTTTTTCGTGAATGGTGTCTTCAATAACACTGTTTTTTAAACCCCGATGAGAAAAGAATAAATCTTTTAAATAAGATTTACAGAAGTTTACCAATTAATTAATATTTAATTGGAATTGGAGATTTGGTTTATCGTGAACTGTGTTTTAAATAATAATATTTCTTTAACCCAATTAACAACGAAGATATGATTTGGAATTTATAAATCTTTTTATTAAGATTTAATGGAAATTTTCCAAAGTAAAGTTTTCCAATTTAAAATGTTAAATTGGAATTGAATGGGATTCGATTGGGTAATAATGAGATCAGCTTCTATGAATGAAGACAGTGTAACAACCCGAAAATCTGGGCCAGTTTGAAATTTTTATTTTGGCAATTTTGGCGGATTTTGATTATTTAAAATGAATTATTTTAAATAATATCGACGAGAAATTTAATTTGAATATAATTCGACGTATATATTATATACGTCGTCGTTAGAATATATATAATTTTATTTATAATTATAAATAGAATTGAAAATGGCGCGGTAGTTCGATAATTCGATTTCAAACTTCATTTGAATGTACCGGGTGCCAAACAATCCGGATTTTAGTGAAACCAAAAATAATGGAATCTAATAGTGAATATCTTTCCAACGAATCCGAAAAATCAAAATTTCATAGCGGGAATCAAAAGATATGTCCAGTTGAAAATTCTGAATAGTCGCTATGGAATTCAGGCCCTTAAAAAAGGACATTTTGCAAATGACCTCGGATTTCGACGAAACCAGTTTTGTTGGGTCCGGGATGTAAAGTTATTGCTAGGTTTCAAGTTTCATAATTTTTCGAATCAATATGTGAGCGTGGCAAAGGAAAACGCGTTTGACCAGTTTCAGTTGATTTTAATCGACTGAAAATTGGCCATTTTTCTAACGGTCTCAGAATTCGACGAAACTAGTTTTGTTAGGACCGTATCGTCCATACGAAGCTAGAAAATATTTTTCTGGAATTTTTCTAGTTAGTATGTGACCCCGGTAATTTGAAATGTACGTTTAAAATTCAATATAGCGATTTAAATGTAAATTTAAAGGAAACTGATTCAAACGATCATATCAGCTTGCGATATAGATCCCATTGTGTTCGAAATGAGGGTAATGAGCTAGGGGCGACAGTCGGTGGGTTCAATTTCGAGTCCAAAATAAGAAGTTACTTTTTTGAATAAATTAAATATAAAATATATAAATATATATGGTTGGTCAAAAGGGGGTCAACATCCGCGGTCAAACCAGAAGTCGCCGCCTCTAACCCGATGAAAGGCGGATAAAGCTTCAACCTTTCCTCTCCGATTTCCCTTCATCCACACAATAGAATTCAAAAATTGTAAAACAAAAACCGTAGTCCTTTCTATACTCTTCAAATCCATGCCAGGATTGTCGAATTTCTTCAACCGTGGTAGTCGATTTTGTTGCTCAAGGCATCGACTTTGTATTGATTTCGCGGCCAGCTGGGACCATCAGTTCTCGAGCCACTCAAGGCAGTGGGGGCGCTGGTCAACGGGCTTCGATGGGAGGAGGTCGGATCGGGGTCAGGCGGTCTGGAATTCCGTGCGATGGTGGGGTTTTTGATCGACGAGGGCTTCAGCACCTGGAGGAACGAAGGAGATAATAACCAGAGAAGGTAACAGTTTCTTTTAAAATTATTATCATTATTATTATTATTATTTTTGTAAATTTAGTTAATTAAAATATAAACGTGAATTTTAAAAATAAATATACAGGGTTTTTAAATAAAAGAAAATTAACATTGTTTTTAAATGTGTTTTTGAAAATAAAATTAGAAGTGTGTTAAATTAAATTTGTAAAAGGTAAAAATGAAATTGTTTTCAAAGTAGAAATAGAATTGTTTTTTTTTTTTTAAAATAAAATATTATTGATTTTCAAATAAAAATAGGCATAGTTTTGAAAATATAAAAACATAGTATAATATAAAATTAGTACTGTTTAGAAAATAAATAAATATTGTTTTAAAAAAAAAATATGATTTTTAAGATGAAAAAGATTAGAAAAATAAGGTTTATAAATTGAGAAAGTTAAGATCTTAAATTACAAAAATATCGTACTTTTGGTTATGTAAAGGAATGATTTTTAATCATGAAAAGGCGAGATTTTTAATCGAATAAAAATGTGATTTTTATATATTAAACTTCGAAATAAAAATATGATTTTTATATATTGAATAACGAAGTAAAAAAAATTCGATTTTTACATATGTAGTGAAAGCGGACAACGAAAGCGACAAAAGGCGAGTTGGCGAAGATTTCCTGCATTAGAAGTGCCGTGGAGCTAGGATAGCTATCGGTGAGAATTTCTCACCTTTCAATTTATTTTTCTAGTTATATATATATACTAGGATGCAGACGGTGCTTAGTAGCACCCGACACAATCGTCCACAGACCATGGACTTGTTTGTTTGGCTGTGTTGTTAGTTAGATTGTCTGGGTTGATTTGAATTGTTTGGTGAAATGGAATTGATATGATTGATGTGTGAATGGCGTGGGCCTTCACTAGACCGGGGATTAGGCTAAGCCTTGTCCTGTTTCTAGTATCGTGCCGTTATGCCGCCGAAATTTTCTAAAATATAATAGAAAAAAAATAAAAATATCATTTTATTTAAAGAATGAACTTAATAGAAATTCATATGTTAGAATAAAATGTTTTATCGTTAAAAATATAATTTTTAACGTGAATGTGAATAAATAAATATTCATTTACAAACCAGACGGTTTGTTTATGTACACCTATTTGAAGGACATTGATTGGGACGATAAATTTTACACATCGCCCAACTGTACGAATAAAATATTTGTTTGATTGTTTGAAACCCCACACGGGTGTTGGGATGAAATTTGAAGTTCACTCATCCTGATTGATTAAATGTGTCGATCGATTGATTGACAGGCTGTCATAAGCGTTGAATATCTATATTTGATGCTTATACAGTGTAGTGCACTTTGGTTGATGGTTGATTATTTTTCAATGCTATGATATACATGTGTTGTATGAAAATCCATATAATTAACTTTATATGGTAATTGATTGGGCCTCATTCCAATTTGAAAAATAAAGAATATTATAAAATAAAAGTTCATGTGTTGACAGTACTCATCCTTTGAGATTGGTCATGTGTTGAACGAAATATTTTGATAATAAAATTTTCATCTTTATCAATATAAAATAAAAGTTCATATGTTGACAGTACTCATCCTTTGAGATTGGTCATGTGTTGAACGAAATATTTTGATAATAAAATTTACATCTTTATCAATATAAAATAACGGTTCATGTGTTGACAGTACTCATCCTTTGAGATTGGTCATGTGTTGAACGAAATATTTTGATAATAACAACTATTTTGAAAAAGAAATATTTGAAATAAAATATTTGAAATAGAAATTTATGAAGCCGTGTTGATTAGATTGACGCCATTTTGACGTAAACGATATTTATATCGATTTTATTCATTTTGAAATGAATTGAATATATAACGATTTCGAAATGAATTGAATTGAAAACGATTTCGAAATGAATTGAATATATAACGATTTCGAAATGAATTGAATATATAACGATTTCGAAATGAATTGAATTGAAAACGATTTCGAAATGAATTGAATTGAAAACGATTTCGAAATGTATTGAATTGAAAACGATTTCGAAATGAATTGAATTGAAAACGATTTCGAAATGAATTGAATTGAAAACGATTTCGAAATGAATTGAATTGAAAACGATTTCGAAATGAATTGAATTGAAAACGATTTCGAATGGAATTGAAAGCGAATTGAAATGAATTCAAATTGAATTGAAATTTGAATTGAATAGAAATGAATTTTAAAACGAATTTATAAAGAAGAATTCAATTTTGGTTTGAATTGAAATGGAAGTTGAAATTGCTTTTGAAACGAATTTTAAAACTATTTATATAATTCGTTTTAAATAGAAATCGATGATATATATATTATATATATATAATATAATGGCCTGAATAGAACGCGCCGCGCCGCGGCAGTTCGCGAATTTCGACCATTTATTTCAAACGGGCATTACGGGAGATCCGACCGTCGGATTCTCCTAAAACCGGAACCGTTGGGTTCGTATCGAAAAGAGCTTTCTAAAGAATATTAGAAATTAGAAATCTAACGGTTGGATTTGGAATTATGTCTAAATCAAATTTGAAAAAGGTCGCTGTAAGTGCAGTTCGATGACCATTGATGGAAATCGACTGTACGGGCCTTGATAAAATTATTAAAAATAGTAATAATTTGTGTAAAATCATAAGAAATGATTTAGAAAGAATTGGGATGAAAAACTCCATATTTGAAAAGATAAAAATAGATTTTTATCGAAATGAACTGGTTTTGAACTAGAATTATAATTCTATTTATTTTTAAATAAATAAATGGAATTTAAAAAGGGTTTTAAAAATAACCAGAATATCCAATGATTGCATTGGAGTGGATTTGAATCGAAATTGTCTTCGGAATATTTCGATGTTGGGATTCGTGATTATACAGGTGTTGTTATGGAAATTTGAAAGATATATATATATATATATCGTTATTTCCAATACGACATTTGTTAGTCGTAGGATTTGATATTGAATATAAGCCGATATATTTTCTATTCAGAGCCTTGTATTGAATATCAAATGTGATTTGGGTTTGTCGTGAATGGTGTCTTCACTAACACTGTTCTTGAACCCAGTTGAGAAAAGATTAAATCTTTTTATTTAGATTTAATGAAGTGTACCAATTAAATAATATTTAATTGGAATTGAATTGATATTGATTTTTGGGTTTATCGTGAACAGTGTTTTAAATAACACTCGTTCTTTAACCCGATAATTAATGAATGTGATTTTGGGTTTATCGTGAACCGTGTTTTAAATGACACTGATTCTTTAACCCAGTTGAAGATTAAAACTAAGTGGAGTTTTAATGAATCTTTAATTAGATTGAAATGATCGAAAATGGAGTATCACCAGTTTTGCTCCAGGCGATAGTTAAATCTTTAATTAGATTTGAACGTGAAATGGTAATTGAATTTACCGATAACACTGTGGTGTTAGATATGAAGTATTACCAGTTTTACTTCATGGGATGAATAGGTTGGGATTGGGAAATTAAAACAAATGATTACTTCGGTAAGGTTCGTTAATCCCGACTAGTTTGAATCGAAATTCAAAAGTAGATTAAAGAATAAATTCAAGAATTTATCTTTGATAAAATTAATGGGAACCTTTCCCTATGAATGTGAAATTTAGAAACTAACTGTCGGTTAGCTAAGTAGAGTGGTTTTCTGGATATTGATCTGATGTTGGTTTCGGCCTTCGGGGTTAATATTTGGGGAATTATTCTCTTGATTAATTTACGGTTAGGGACTGATGAATTGGAATGAGGCGTATGTTGTGTTTGTGTAACACTTTTATAATATATACGCGAGTTATTCGGAAAGACCGGGTTTATCCCATTCTGAATAACTGATACGACGATAAGTCGAAGATGAAGACGGTGGTCGAAGACCGGAGGTCTTCACGTCATTTGGGTAATTACTGATGATCTTGATTGGGCTGTACACCCAAGAAGATGGAAACAGTTAGTGATCGTCCAGACGTACTTGGAGATCGATGGATATGCGGGGTACTAGGTGCCCCCGGTTTCGTTCAGCCCCAGAACGGACTTGTAAATGGACTGTGTGTCTGACATTGGATTTTAGTCCGTGTGATTGATCTCTATTAAATATATATCTGTTTGGCGGCGGAGAATTTATTCTCTTGCTTAACGCCCTTCTCTGAGACGTACGAGCTCAGGGGTTATATATTGATGGATATCAATCGCATGGAGTGAATTGCCTGTGTGGCATGCTAAGAGGCAAATGATCAAGGCTTCTGTTGAAAAGCAAAGTCTTGTGGTTGATGATCGAAGCACGGCCTTTGTGGCGTAGCTTTGTGTAACGTTGATTCGCGAGTATCACACCCGGTATGAATCAAAAACGGGAGACGGACATCAGGGAGGGCCTACGTTTCCTCCTAGCTAAAAGTGGCGTCAGTGGTTTTACACGCCCTGACGAGTTTGACTTATGTGGTTGTTGCTGTTGCGAGGCGCCTCGGATTGATCGGTCGTTCTCGAACCGATGGAGTCATTTAGTTGGCTCGCTTACGCCCCAAAGGGCGGCGAAACGTAGTGCTCAGGTATTTTAATCCACTCCGTGTGGACCGGCCCTGACGATCCAAGGGTCGATGCGTTCTGATCCTGAGACTCGGGCTAGGCAGTCTCGAATCAGTGAGGATCTTGCCCCTAGCCTCGGTTCATACCATAAATGATAACCCAACTTCCAATACGACATTTGCGGTTTTGATTGTAAACTTATATATGGTGACATAGTGTTATGGGCCATTCATGCCGCCTATGATTGATACTTATGATTTGAAGTTGTTTTATACACTATGCACTTATAATAGTATCAAACGATTTGTTTTAACCGTATCAAGCATTCTTTGGCTGTTATAAGGGAAAACCCTATCCTCGGCTGCGTTGCATTGTGTGATGGGACCTGGGTCTTATAACAGCTTCATTTTTCTTTATTTAGCATTGCGCTAGTTGTTTTATGCACCGGTGTTCTTGGGAGGAAACCCGTTCCGTGTTATACGGCGTGGTCCCTTGATTTACCTAACTTTAAAATAAAGATTAATAACTGTTTTAGTTCTCACACCAGTCACATGACTGACCTGGAGTTTATTGTTTTAACCTAAACTCTGGGTGCCCTTATTTTGACACGGGCAGCTAGTAGTTATGGTTTTGCAGATTTATATTCATAGGATCCTGGTTTACAGCTGGAACGATATCCGGAAAGCTTTGTATCCGTATATCTCCTTCTAGTTGTGTATTGTATTATTTTCCGCTGCTATGTATTTAAATGTAATATAAATCTATGATATTTCTGTGTAATATTCATTTATACTCTGTATATTCTTGTAATCTGATGCATTGTTGTAATATACAATGAAATGTTCTTCTGTATGCGTTCTGCTGTGGCTTGTCCTCGAACTATCCGACGCTTTCCTTTACGGGGAAGTTGCGGGTTTTCACAGTTGGTATCAGAGCTTTGGTTTACAAAGCTCAGAGAACAAGACACATTAGAACCATACGAAAGAATTCATCAGAAATTGGATTAGTAATATCCAACAAGAATGACTCGTTAGAGATAGGATCAGTAGAGTCCTAGAACGAGTGTGAATAGTATATATTTCAAATGAAAACAATTTTTGTTTTGAAAATTTAAATCAATTATTCGTATTTGATTATATATTCATATTGAGTTGGACAGTCCAGTATATAAAGATTTTGCGTATACGTCTGATCCACGTGTATTTGAAATTTTAATATACTGGATAGATATAGAGTCACATTTTAGACACCCGGGGATAATTCTGATGATGTGGCCACATCATCAGTATTTATATTCATGTTTCGAAGGTGTGATTTCTATATATTTCCATTAGGCTGGTGTGAGAACCAAATCTTATATAGCTAGAACACTTTGTTGTGAATTGGCATCAAAAACAAGATTTTCTGTATATGTATCAAAATTATGAATTTGAAACGTTAAATTCACTAATTGATTGATGTTTGTGTTGTTTGTTCATTTGTTTGCTAATTTTGAACCATTATGCCTAATTGAACCAAATATTGAATTATATTGAAAATTGGTTGCATTTGCTTGCATATACATATATATCTTTGAGCAGGTCATAGCAAGGAGGCTAGAGCAGAGAATAAAATTTGTTTGCCCGACAAATAGGTACATGTTTACTACATAATTTCCTGTTTTGTTTGGGTGATGATGATTTTATGAGCCTATTGGCTAGCCGCTTGGCTTTTTCTTTTTCTTTTTGAGATCTGAAGGACCGGGGAAGCTATTTGAAATTCCCCGATGCTCCCATTGCAGGGGAGGTTATGGCGAAATTTTTCGAAAATTTAGGGTGTTAGCCAAATTTTTGAAATTTTGAAAATTCTCAGAAACTGAAAAGTTGGAGAACGGAAGCCTGACGGATCGTAGAGTTGATTAATCAAACCACTTTCGACTTTGTTCCTTTTCGGGGACGAAAAGTTTTAAGTGGGGGAGATTGTAACAACCCGAAAATCTGGGCCAGTTTGAAATTTTTATTTTGGCAATTTTGGCGGATTTTGATTATTTAAAATGAATTATTTTAAATAATATCGACGAGAAATTTAATTTGAATATAATTCGACGTATATATTATATACGTCGTCGTTAGAATATATATAATTTTATTTATAATTATAAATAGAATTGAAAATGGCGCGGTAGTTCGATAATTCGATTTCAAACTTCATTTGAATGTACCGGGTGCCAAACAATCCGGATTTTAGTGAAACCAAAAATAATGGAATCTAATAGTGAATATCTTTCCAACGAATCCGAAAAATCAAAATTTCATAGCGGGAATCAAAAGATATGTCCAGTTGAAAATTCTGAATAGTCGCTATGGAATTCAGGCCCTTAAAAAAGGACATTTTGCAAATGACCTCGGATTTCGACGAAACCAGTTTTGTTGGGTCCGGGATGTAAAGTTATTGCTAGGTTTCAAGTTTCATAATTTTTCGAATCAATATGTGAGCGTGGCAAAGGAAAACGCGTTTGACCAGTTTCAGTTGATTTTAATCGACTGAAAATTGGCCATTTTTCTAACGGTCTCAGAATTCGACGAAACTAGTTTTGTTAGGACCGTATCGTCCATACGAAGCTAGAAAATATTTTTCTGGAATTTTTCTAGTTAGTATGTGACCCCGGTAATTTGAAATGTACGTTTAAAATTCAATATAGCGATTTAAATGTAAATTTAAAGGAAACTGATTCAAACGATCATATCAGCTTGCGATATAGATCCCATTGTGTTCGGAATGAGGGTAATGAGCTAGGGGCGACAGTCGGTGGGTTCAATTTCGAATCCAAAATAAGAAGTTACTTTTTTGAATAAATTAAATATAAAATATATAAATATATATGGTTGGTCAAAAGGGGGTCAAACCCTTTATATCTTTCATCCGCGGTCAAACCAGAAGTCGCCGCCTCTAACCCGATGAAAGGCGGATAAAGCTTCAACCTTTCCTCTCCGATTTCCCTTCATCCACACAATAGAATTCAAAAATTGTAAAACAAAAACCGTAGTCCTTTCTATACTCTTCAAATCCATGCCAGGATTGTCGAATTTGTTCAACCGTGGTAGTCGATTTTGCTGCTCAAAGGCATCGACTTTGTATTGATTTCGCGGCCAGCTGGGACCATCGGTTCTCGAGCCACTCAAGGCAGTGGGGGCGCTGGTCAACGGGCTTCGATGGGAGGAGGTCGGATCGGGGTCAGGCGGTCTGGAATTCCGTGCGATGGTGGGGTTTTTGATCGACGAGGGCTTCAGCACCTGGAGGAACGAAGGAGATAATAACCAGAGAAGGTAACAGTTTCTTTTAAAATTATTATCATTATTATTATTATTATTTTTGTAAATTTAGTTAATTAAAATATAAACGTGAATTTTAAAAATAAATATACAGGGTTTTTAAATAAAAGAAAATTAACATTGTTTTTAAATGTGTTTTTGAAAATAAAATTAGAAGTGTGTTAAATTAAATTTGTAAAAGGTAAAAATGAAATTGTTTTCAAAGTAGAAATAGAATTGTTTTTTTTTTTTAAAAATAAAATATTATTGATTTTCAAATAAAAATAGGCATAGTTTTGAAAATATAAAAACATAGTATAATATAAAATTAGTACTGTTTAGAAAATAAATAAATATTGTTTTAAAAAAAAGAAAGAAAAAATATGATTTTTAAGATGAAAAAGATTAGAAAATTAAGGTTTATAAATTGAGAAAGTTAAGATCTTAAATTACAAAAATATCGTACTTTTGGTTATGTAAAGGAATGATTTTTAATCATGAAAAGGCGAGATTTTTAATCGAATAAAAATGTGATTTTTATATATTAAACTTCGAAATAAAAATATGATTTTTATATATTGAATAACGAAGTAAAAAAAATTCGATTTTTACATATGTAGTGAAAGCGGACAACGAAAGCGACAAAAGGCGAGTTGGCGAAGATTTCCTGCATTAGAAGTGCCGTGGAGCTAGGATAGCTATCGGTGAGAATTTCTCACCTTTCAATTTATTTTTCTAGTTATATATATATATACTAGGATGCAGACGGTGCTTAGTAGCACCCGACACAATCGTCCACAGACCATGGACTTGTTTGTTTGGCTGTGTTGTTAGTTAGATTGTCTGGGTTGATTTGAATTGTTTGGTGAAATGGAATTGATATGATTGATGTGTGAATGGCGTGGGCCTTCACTAGACCGGGGATTAGGCTAAGCCTTGTCCTGTTTCTAGTATCGTGCCGTTATGCCGCCGAAATTTTCTAAAATATAATAGAAAAAAAATAAAAATATCATTTTATTTAAAGAATGAACTTAATAGAAATTCATATGTTAGAATAAAATGTTTTATCGTTAAAAATATAATTTTTAACGTGAATGTGAATAAATAAATATTCATTTACAAACCAGACGGTTTGTTTATGTACACCTATTTGAAGGACATTGATTGGGACGATAAATTTTACACATCGCCCAACTGTACGAATAAAATATTTGTTTGATTGTTTGAAACCCCACACGGGTGTTGGGATGAAATTTGAAGTTCACTCATCCTGATTGATTAAATGTGTCGATCGATTGATTGACAGGCTGTCATAAGCGTTGAATATCTATATTTGATGCTTATACAGTGTAGTGCACTTTGGTTGATGGTTGATTATTTTTCAATGCTATGATATACATGTGTTGTATGAAAATCCATATAATTAACTTTATATGGTAATTGATTGGGCCTCATTCCAATTTGAAAAATAAAGAATATTATAAAATAAAAGTTCATGTGTTGACAGTACTCATCCTTTGAGATTGGTCATGTGTTGAACGAAATATTTTGATAATAAAATTTTCATCTTTATCAATATAAAATAAAAGTTCATATGTTGACAGTACTCATCCTTTGAGATTGGTCATGTGTTGAACGAAATATTTTGATAATAAAATTTACATCTTTATCAATATAAAATAACGGTTCATGTGTTGACAGTACTCATCCTTTGAGATTGGTCATGTGTTGAACGAAATATTTTGATAATAACAACTATTTTGAAAAAGAAATATTTGAAATAAAATATTTGAAATAGAAATTTATGAAGCCGTGTTGATTAGATTGACGCCATTTTGACGTAAACGATATTTATATCGATTTTATTCATTTTGAAATGAATTGAATATATAACGATTTCGAAATGAATTGAATTGAAAACGATTTCGAAATGAATTGAATATATAACGATTTCGAAATGAATTGAATATATAACGATTTCGAAATGAATTGAATTGAAAACGATTTCGAAATGAATTGAATTGAAAACGATTTCGAAATGTATTGAATTGAAAACGATTTCGAAATGAATTGAATTGAAAACGATTTCGAAATGAATTGAATTGAAAACGATTTCGAAATGAATTGAATTGAAAACGATTTCGAAATGAATTGAATTGAAAACGATTTCGAATGGAATTGAAAGCGAATTGAAATGAATTCAAATTGAATTGAAATTTGAATTGAATAGAAATGAATTTTAAAACGAATTTATAAAGAAGAATTCAATTTTGGTTTGAATTGAAATGGAAGTTGAAATTGCTTTTGAAACGAATTTTAAAACTATTTATATAATTCGTTTTAAATAGAAATCGACGATATATATATTATATATATATAATATAATGGCCTGAATAGAACGCGCCGCGCCGCGGCAGTTCGCGAATTTCGACCATTTATTTCAAACGGGCATTACGGGAGATCCGACCGTCGGATTCTCCTAAAACCGGAACCGTTGGGTTCGTATCGAAAAGAGCTTTCTAAAGAATATTAGAAATTAGAAATCTAACGGTTGGATTTGGAATTATGTCTAAATCAAATTTGAAAAAGGTCGCTGTAAGTGCAGTTCGATGACCATTGATGGAAATCGACTGTACGGGCCTTGATAAAATTATTAAAAATAGTAATAATTTGTGTAAAATCATAAGAAATGATTTAGAAAGAATTGGGATGAAAAACTCCATATTTGAAAAGATAAAAATAGATTTTTATCGAAATGAACTGGTTTTGAACTAGAATTATAATTCTATTTATTTTTAAATAAATAAATGGAATTTAAAAAGGGTTTTAAAAATAACCAGAATATCCAATGATTGCATTGGAGTGGATTTGAATCGAAATTGTCTTCGGAATATTTCGATGTTGGGATTCGTGATTATACAGGTGTTGTTATGGAAATTTGAAAGATATATATATATATATATATATATATCGTTATTTCCAATACGACATTTGTTAGTCGTAGGATTTGATATTGAATATAAGCCGATATATTTTCTATTCAGAGCCTTGTATTGAATATCAAATGTGATTTGGGTTTGTCGTGAATGGTGTCTTCACTAACACTGTTCTTGAACCCAGTTGAGAAAAGATTAAATCTTTTTATTTAGATTTAATGAAGTGTACCAATTAAATAATATTTAATTGGAATTGAATTGATATTGATTTTTGGGTTTATCGTGAACAGTGTTTTAAATAACACTCGTTCTTTAACCCGATAATTAATGAATGTGATTTTGGGTTTATCGTGAACCGTGTTTTAAATGACACTGATTCTTTAACCCAGTTGAAGATTAAAACTAAGTGGAGTTTTAATGAATCTTTAATTAGATTGAAATGATCGAAAATGGAGTATCACCAGTTTTGCTCCAGGCGATAGTTAAATCTTTAATTAGATTTGAACGTGAAATGGTAATTGAATTTACCGATAACACTGTGGTGTTAGATATGAAGTATTACCAGTTTTACTTCATGGGATGAATAGGTTGGGATTGGGAAATTAAAACAAATGATTACTTCGGTAAGGTTCGTTAATCCCGACTAGTTTGAATCGAAATTCAAAAGTAGATTAAAGAATAAATTCAAGAATTTATCTTTGATAAAATTAATGGGAACCTTTCCCTATGAATGTGAAATTTAGAAACTAACTGTCGGTTAGCTAAGTAGAGTGGTTTTCTGGATATTGATCTGATGTTGGTTTCGGCCTTCGGGGTTAATATTTGGGGAATTATTCTCTTGATTAATTTACGGTTAGGGACTGATGAATTGGAATGAGGCGTATGTTGTGTTTGTGTAACACTTTTATAATATATACGCGAGTTATTCGGAAAGACCGGGTTTATCCCATTCTGAATAACTGATACGACGATAAGTCGAAGATGAAGACGGTGGTCGAAGACCGGAGGTCTTCACGTCGTTTGGGTAATTACTGATGATCTTGATTGGGCTGTACACCCAAGAAGATGGAAACAGTTAGTGATCGTCCAGACGTACTTGGAGATCGATGGATATGCGGGGTACTAGGTGCCCCCGGTTTCGTTCAGCCCCAGAACGGACTTGTAAATGGACTGTGTGTCTGACATTGGATTTTAGTCCGTGTGATTGATCTCTATTAAATATATATCTGTTTGGCGGCGGAGAATTTATTCTCTTGCTTAACGCCCTTCTCTGAGACGTACGAGCTCAGGGGTTATATATTGATGGATATCAATCGCATGGAGTGAATTGCCTGTGTGGCATGCTAAGAGGCAAATGATCAAGGCTTCTGTTGAAAAGCAAAGTCTTGTGGGTGATGATCGAAGCACGGCCTTTGTGGCGTAGCTTTGTGTAACGTTGATTCGCGAGTATCACACCCGGTATGAATCAAAAACGGGAGACGGACATCAGGGAGGGCCTACGTTTCCTCCTAGCTAAAAGTGGCGTCAGTGGTTTTACACGCCCTGACGAGTTTGACTTATGTGGTTGTTGCTGTTGCGAGGCGCCTCGGATTGATCGGTCGTTCTCGAACCGATGGAGTCATTTAGTTGGCTCGCTTACGCCCCAAAGGGCGGCGAAACGTAGTGCTCAGGTATTTTAATCCACTCCGTGTGGACCGGCCCTGACGATCCAAGGGTCGATGCGTTCTGATCCTGAGACTCGGGCTAGGCAGTCTCAAATTAGTGAGGATCTTGCCCCTAGCCTCGGTTCATACCATAAATGATAACCCAACTTCCAATACGACATTTGCGGTTTTGATTGTAAACTTATATATGGTGACATAGTGTTATGGGCCATTCATGCCGCCTATGGTTGATACTTATGATTTGAAGTTGTTTTATACACTATGCACTTATAATAGTATCAAACGATTTGTTTTAACCGTATCAAGCATTCTTTGGCTGTTATAAGGGAAAACCCTATCCTCGGCTGCGTTGCATTGTGTGATGGGACCTGGGTCTTATAACAGCTTCATTTTTCTTTATTTAGCATTGCGCTAGTTGTTTTATGCACAGGTGTTCTTGGGAGGAAACCCGTTCCGTGTTATACGGCGTGGTCCCTTGATTTACCTAACTTTAAAATAAAGATTAATAACTGTTTTAGTTCTCACACCAGTCACATGACTGACCTGGAGTTTATTGTTTTAACCTAAACTCTGGGTGCCCTTATTTTGACACGGGCAGCTAGTAGTTTTGGTTTTGCAGATTTATATTCACAGGATCCTGGTTTACAGCTGGAACGATATCCGGAAAGCTTTGTATCCATATATCTCCTTCTAGTTGTGTATTGTATTATTTTCCGCTGCTATGTATTTAAATGTAATTTAAATCTCTGATATTTCTGTGTAATATTCATTTATACTCTGTATATTCTTGTAATCTGATGCATTGTTGTAATATACAATGAAATGTTCTTCTGTATGCGTTCTGTTGTGGCTTGTCCTCGAACTATCCGACGCTTTCCTTTACGGGGAAGTTGCGGGTTTTCACAGACAGATACTATTTCTGGAATTTAAAAGGCCTTGCCACTATTCCACTTATAGTAATATTTTGATACGGAAATTTATATCAATTATATACTGTTATGATTTCCGTGAAGATTCCATTTTGATGGAAGATGTTTTTGTGTTTATCGTGAACTTTGTTTTAAAGGACACTGATTATTTAACCCAGTTAAAAGTATGATTAATTTCCAGAAAGTTGAACAATCATTAAGTAATGATTTTAGAGATTGAAACGAAGAAGAGTCTTAATAAATCTTTAATTATATTTGAATGAGTGAATGGTGATTAAATTTACCAAAACATGAGATGTGTTGTAAACCAAATATTCTTGGTGGTTGATAGGGATTGTGGTTGATTGATTGTTTGGATTGTGCTCAACTAGTTTATGAGCAAATTTTGCTTTTATATTTAACATTGGGTTGGGTAAAAATATTTGTATGCTAACATCTTGTGAAACACTTCACGATTTGACTATGAGATGTTTAGCGATGTTGTTGAGTTCATTCCAAATTTAATGAATGATTTTGAAATAATATTTTCTTAAGTGAAAAAAAAATTATTCCCGATTTTGGACAGGGAATATTTTATAAAACAAAAAGGATTTCGAGGGCTAAACCCAATGTTGTCAGAATGATTTTGTAATGTATTAGTGTCTGACATTGTGGTTCATCACGAAACCGATTATTTTATATTGATGATGTATCTGTTTGGTGGCGGAGAATTTATTCTCTTGCTTAACACCCTTCTTTAAGATGTACGAGCTCATAGGTTATGTGATTAATAGTGACTGATCATATGTGTGAATTGCTAATGTAAAGTATTATATTTGGAAAGTACTTGTGATTATTATGTTGTGAAATGAATTTCCCTACTTCGGGACATGAAATGATTTAGTATGTGGCTAAAGATTTGGGTAACCTGGACGACTAAAAGTATGGGTGAGATAGCGGTGTAGTTCCCGAGGGTGTGGGATTGTGCATCATCAGTGTAGCCTGCTCCATAGTGGGAGGTGCACATTTTATATATCAACTTGATAAGGTACGTACCCTTTGCCTTGTCTAAGGGGAGTCTGATATTTGGTTGCATACTTGTTTTTATGCATTGTAATTTGGAATTCATATTTCCAAAGATTTTGGTTTGAGATCGCGAAGTGAAATCTACTTTGATATAAAAGTTAGATATGTATTTCAAAATGATTTGAAATAAGAAATCGAGAAATAAAGTCTAAAGAAATAATTTCTATAAAGTGAATTGGATTTCGAAAAATCTAAATTTGGGGTTTAAGCCTAAATGGGTAGATTGAGGAATTGTATGTTGTTTGATACATTACAGATCCATATGACTATTATTGGTTATTGTTTATGCATTGGTATTCTTGGGAGGAAACCCATTCCGTGACATACGGCATGATCCCGTGATTTACCTTATTTTAAAATAAAGATTAATAACTGTTTTAGTTCTCACACCAGTCCCATGACTGACTCGGAGTTTATTGTTTCGACCTAAACTCTGGGTGCCCATATTTTCCACCTGGGCAGTCAATAGTTTAGGTTTTGCAAATTATTTCATTTAGCAGGATTCTGAATTGAAGCTTAAAGTTGTGTCCAGAGCAGTGATAGTCTTCCACTGTGTTAGTTTTTTGGTTCTGCTGCATTGTATTACATTTATTGTAAACTTATTTTTCGATGTATATTATTTTCGATACTCGGATATTCTGTACTCTGATGTAACATTATTATGATGTTTATAAAAGTCTTCTGTTGTTTATTTTGATGTGTTGTGTGCCCAAAGTTAGCGTATCCTCCTTTTTGGTTCAACTTAAGTCGGTTTAGCGATCGACTTGGATCAACCGAGAGGGGGGTTGTTTAATCCAAGCATACAGAAAAGCTAGCTGTTAATAGTAATATGCAATCAACACATGTTTTAGGAAGCTAACAGGGTACGCATGTGATACAAAGGGCTCCAGGTCCAATATATAATTGGTAATCAGAGCAAGCATGCGCGGGAATATATGTAGCATGACCTTGAAGAGATAATTTCCAGCAAAGGTACTAGCCTTAGTTTAGTTATAGGAAATTGTCGAAGTGGACACGGGATTGAAATAATTATTTTCCAGGACAAAAATCTAAGTGCGCGTCTTCATTTTCTCAAACATCCATTTTCTAAAATCAGGTTCTTATGGAAATTACATCAAAATTAAGTCGTCGATTCTTATGCAATGAAAGCGATCGTTTATAGGGAAAAATTAGGCGTTATTTTTTTTTGAAATCAAATTCGACTTTAATTGTGGAACTCATGAGGCAATTTTGTTCATTTGGATAGGCTAATCAATTTTCTCTATTGGATTTCTATAACTGGTGTTAATTTTTTATTAAAAAATACATTTTCTAAACCATTTTTAAAAATACAAGTGCAGCAGATGGAAACTGGGTAAATATATTGACAAAACAGTTCAACCGTTTTATCACCAAATTACCTTTAGATCCACTATGTATCAACATCTTATTCCGAATATGTGGAAATGAACATTGAAGCCTCCTTGAACTAGATGTCGTAGAGTGCACTTGGAAACACTACGATTCACTATACTTAACCACAAGATCTAATCAGAAATATTAAAAATTAACTATGAAATTTATGTGATGATTGTCTTGCTATAACTGATTTTATCTTTTTAAAAAATTGTATTTGAAAAAAAGATAAGTGGTTTTGTGGCCTTCAGTGGCAAATAACTATAATTCTTATAGTTAATTAAATACATGGTTATATTGTGCAACAGTTATCTTGTATATATAATTAAAATGATCAATGATTAAAAATTATATGTAAAGAAAAGACAACAATTACATGTAAAGATAATATTACAATTATATGTAAAGAAAACACAATAATTATAATACAATTGTCTTTTAAAATCATTTATGTTATTTTAAAAATGTTGTATAGTTTTATTTTCCATTCGATATCATACCAGGAGCGAAAATGATAACTGGCCGGTTATATATTTATGTGAAATGTCTTAAAAAAAGGTTAAAATTGTATAGTTATTTACTTATTTATGTTTTCAGTTGCAGGTCTGATATATCTGTGATGGTTGTATGGTTTAAATTGAAGCTAAAGAATCAATTATGTTGTGTTATGTTAAATGATTATTTGATTATTTTGTTTTTTCGACAACAAATGTTTGAAAAGATAATTGTATTTATATTTTCATGTAAAGGAAATATTTTAAGTTTGTTGTATGTATTAAATTTGATAACTGCATAATTATTTCATCGTCAAATTATTATATTATGTGATTACATGATGAAAAGGTTAAATATTTTTATCTTTTTAATTTATATTTTGCTAATAATAGTAGTGAAATAATTATTGATATGAATACAATTATGGAATGAATTAATCATACACACTAACAAAATCCAGTAATTAATCATATACAACAACATAATCATAACAGATATACAAATAGTATATGACATATTTGAAAAAGATATATGGTTTTACATTTTTAGCAAAACACGGTCTAAACTTTATTTTTGCTGTTACATACTAATTTTTTGTCATTTTAGTGAGAAGAACAAATTATGTAAGAGAAAAAATATGTATACATGCTATTGACTTTGTACATGTTCTTACTATCAAGAATACAAACATAATTACCACATTCATTACTGTCACTTTGTAGTTGATATTTTGTTTGATAGAAGCATTGCTTCCACACAGTTTGCCTTCTTGCTTCACTATATTATAACAGTTGGACAATGCATCCCATGGTAATGGTCGCACAGGAGATCGATAGCCTCTACAATCAGGGTCATAACATTTCTGATAGTAGCCACCTCTTTGGAAATCAACAATGTACATGACATGATTACTTTTATGTTCTCTTCCAATTCGTTAGTTGGTAAATAATTCTTTGATACTTACATTTCAAACATACTTCTTTTTGAATTCCAAATATATATCATTTCAATCCATTTTAAAAAGGAAATTCGAATCTCGGGTATATATCATTTCAACCCGTATAACTTGGTCATAGGATAGAAAATTATATACGGACATCGGTTGAATAAATGATTTTAAATACTTGGAAACTTAATAAATCGTTACCAGTGAAATAAAGTAATAAGAGTGAACGAAGACTAAATGGAATACGACAAAATGAAGCATGCATCTAAAAGTATCATAGATTTTATGAATCAACTAACTGAGATATTTGTTGCTGTTGAATAAAACAAACAAGAATAAATGAATTAATGTAGACATGAGTGAAAAATATTTAGTCGAGAATGAGTTGAAATTTTGGCAAAAATATTCATATTAATGAATTAAGGTTAATATGACAGAATTAGTTCGGAAAATTAGAATGAATCCAAGTTTATTCAAAATTTAATGCATGGAATAAATGAGAAACGAATAGAATACATATTAGAATGAAGTAAGAAATTTAATGAAAATTCATTTGTTGGATTATGAAGTGAAAGTTAATGATTTAATGGTCAAACAAGAACGAATGAAATGGGTTTAAGGTGAAATGAATGATAATGGAACATAAATAAATAAAATTGAACTTATCTAATATGAATGAATGAATATGAATATGTTTAAGCAATATAGGAGTGAATCGTATTACAAACATAATAGAACGATAATCAAATCTTAGATGGTTAAGCTTACTTAAATGGGGAATCCGGAAGTTTGAAACCCCAAATAAAATAAATCTACAATTATGCAAGAACCTGAAATATTTGATAAGCTGAAGTAAAATGGTCATAAATTTTGAATGCCTGATCGAAATTTGACGATTCAGGAAAATTAGGAAACATTGGAACCTGAACTAAAACTTTTGCTAATAGGGCTTTGTCTAATTTTCATGTTTATTAGGTTGAAATCTGAGAATTAGTCGTAGTTGTATGTGCAGAAATTTAAAAACTGAAGCGTATATCGATATTGTTTTGATCATAACTCCCTAATGGAGCGTCGAATTTTAACGTGCGACTACAATTCGGAAAGCCTAAAACGATTGCAACAACTTTTTCCGAGTGTGCTATGGCCAAATTCCATCATCTAAGGGTGATAACCCTCAATTTGTTCGCTGACCTGTTATGAGTACCTTTGTTTTGTAGTTGAAATGTTTGATACATGTTGTGTAGGTTATGTGCATTTGCTATGTATTGTTTATATGTTAGATTCTTATGACTATGTGAGTATTTAGCAGGTGTAAGGAGCGTGCGCTACACTTTGAGCTCGCTTGCGCCAAATATTAAGGTGCTAAGATAAATAAATTGCATATAACACTAAAAATGAGGTACGTATTTGGGTTATTTAGTTGTGTAGGTATATATATATATATATATATAGTGATTTTCCAGACCTCTCCATACAGAGGAGATGCTACCGAAATTTTCAGTGATTTCGGGAGTTAGAAAATTTATGAGATGTTACAACTACATGAGTTATTTTATAAGTGCTATTTTATAAGTATGGATTTGAAATATATATATGTGCCTAATTTCGTATTTCATTCCCTTTCGAGGACGAAAAGATTTTAAGTGGGGGAGAATGTAACAACCCATATTTTCTGTATATTTAAAAACTAGAACTTAATTAAATAAATTGAATAATATTGGTAAAAATATAAAATTTGGTCGATTTTAATGATGATGACTGTTGAAGTTAGTTTAAACAGATTAAAAATTGAGTTTACAATTAGAAATTCATAAATTGGAATTCAATATTTAAAATGACCAAGTGAATTTGAGTGTTTAATTTACAATTGGAACTCAAATTTAATTGGTAAAACAGTGAAATTCTGAGTTGTTTAAATTATAATTGAAACTCAAATTTTTATTTGTAAATAAATTACTTTGGGATTTTAAATGTGTGAAATCAATTTATAAATTTCGGTTAAGTCTTAATTGGATTTAAATGGAATTTTTGTCAAAATTTTGAATTAAATCAGTTAAATGAATAATTGAATACTTTATTAATTAACTATGAAATTTAATGGTTATGGTAACTATCTCGGAATCCAACGAAACCAGTTTCGTTAGATCCGGGGCGATGAATTATTTTAGAGTTTCAAATTTTGTTGCAATCGGACGTGTCGTTTAATCGTACGAAATAAAACCTGAATGGGATCAATGTAATAAGATAATTGTTGCTTCTCATTATTGGACCTCCTATATCTAGAAAGAAAAACCCAACTACCACCTCACTAACTAATTTCTCATCCACGTATATTTTCTATCTGCCGATTTCTTTCTCCAATGGCAGAAACAAATTCTAAATCCTAGATCAGAAATAAAATTTCAAACTTTAATTTCAAATCTCCACAAACCCTAACAAATTATATATCAATTCGAAGCTATCGACGATACGAAGCTACGGGTACAAGTTATTGTGACATGCAGTGAGCAGTTATGCCAGAATTTCTGGTCAAAGTTTCGAAATCTCGAAACCTTAAGTGTAAAATTGGGGCTTTTTGATCGAGAGCTTAATCAGGGAATCCATGATATGGGTATTGTTGAGAAGGAGGATACGAATCTAGGGGTGGTGTTAGTTTGACCGATAACATTCTAGGATGGCTGGAATTTCAGAATTAGGGTTCGAAATGGCGATCTGGGGCTGACGCTGCGAGGGCGGAAGACGTCGGAGGAGTTGGCATGGAGGGTCTCATCAGACGTGGTTTTCGAGGAGGGTTGGAATGGAGTTGGTCGGAGGCCTTCAGGGCGTCGGAATGGTGAGCTTTGGTTGGTCAAAGCTGTGGCTGCTGTTGGCTTTTCCGTGAAGTGCTACTATAGCGGGGAGAATATTGAGCAGGAGGAGATGATGACGTGGCATGGTTTTATTAGGTGAGGTTATAATTTAATTATTTTATATATTTTCAAATTTCAAAGGGTAAAACACTAATAACTTTTCCATATTAACTCGGATTTGGACAGGTTGGGTGCGTTGGAATCACGGTGGAATTGCGGACGATCTGAGACTGGTTTGGCTGCATTTGGAGACTGTCAAATTTTAGGCTCTGGTCGGATGTTTGACCAATTTAAAGACCCGAAGGTGAGTGATTTTCTCACTCACGAATAACTAAATTATTCACATGTTTATTAAATTAAATTATGAAATAAGTTTGGTTGCATGGTTGTGTTTTCTTGATGGTGTTTTGCTTAAAATTAACATGCAAGTGTGTTAACATGCAAATCTAGGTCGATGATTAGTCATTTAATTAAATTTAAATTTCTAGTTGGAAATTCTAATCCTTTTAAATCCTGAAAACAATTTAATACTTATCAGCTATATCGACTTTTGCACACACTATAAATTATATAGCCATGTGTAGAAAACCAACACTACTTTCTGATTTTACCCAAAACATTTCCATAAGATGCTAATGATGAATTTTTTTTCATCAAATCTAGAAAGGGAGATTTTCCTGAATTATTGGACTTAGGTATATTGCAAGAGTAAACTTTTACTGACTTTTCACTTTGGATGTACCTGTTATTATTATTCTCCCCAGTTTTAAAATTATTATTTTTGTAAGATTTCAAATCCATTTCACACTCTAATAGCTTATCTAAATTATCTTCTACGTTGCAAATAAGTGATTTTGTAAACACTTGTTCGTCATTAAGATTGTTACATCCAAACGTTGTATAAATTCTAGTATCAATGAATATACTCTCTGTATTTTCTGACGAGCTTAAATATTTCTTGATGTAAAGTTTTCATAGTGTGAATCAGTTAATCTTGAATTTTTTATACATGGCATACCTTAAAGACGAATCCTCTAGCACGCAAGTTGTCTTTGAATCTAATATTTGGGATATGAATTATCAAATGTCGAGAGAACTTGTCTTCATTAGATGAATCAAGTTCTATAAACCAATCTTCATTTCCCTTTATTTTATATATGTCACTTAGAGTTTTGAATGTGATTGAAATCAAAATATTTACCATTTTTATTGCCATTTTGTATACTTGTTAGATCAAAATTTGGACCTAACACCCAAATTGTTCTGATTCGTAGAGAATTATAACTGGAGAATGAAGAAAAAGCAGAAAACACACAGAATTTATAGTGGTTCGGCGTTAACAAGCCTACGTCCACTTTATATATTATCGATTATACTTTGAATGCTAGTACAATCAATGATTTCTCTCAAGCTCACTCTTACAATTATGATTTCTCTCAGTAATCTCGTAGTAAAACTGATAAGAAATAGTGGTATGACAGTAATGGTGGAATCAGTGCTCAATACTGCCAAAAAAACTCCCGAAAAATGCCAGTCTCTGGGCTATTTATAGCTGATTCTGTCAGGCGGTTCGCGATCACACGTGGTGCAGATCCCGAGAAAATCAGATCGGATCGAGCGTTGAGGAGGAATTGGTCAATATGACAGTTGTGGACAGGTGTCGCGAGATCCGTGCATTTCGGATCGCTGAAGACCCGCTCATGGTTTGAACAAGTCAGAAGTTTCGCCACGTAGCAGGGGATCGGATCGGAGTGATGTGGTGGCATAGGTGCGGATCGGGTCGTGCTCCCATGGGCGGACCGGGTCGTGCTCCCATGGACGGATCGGGTCGCGTTCCTATGGACAAAACGGGTCGCGTTCCTATGGACGAATCGGGTCGCGTTCTGCTCTGGCGATCCGAGGGTGCTTGGCGATTCGAAGGGTGATGAGCGATCGTGACCTGATCTCTGAAGGTTGAAAGGAATGACGCTCTGTATTCTCTTCCCATATGTGAACCTTGGTGGCTTGGTCAAAAAGCTAGCCAACATTTTGCCCCCTCGAAGTATGTTTTATAGAGGATGCAACATGCTTCGAAATTGCAAAGATATCTTTCCATAAAACGGTGCAAGCCAATGGTCACATCTGTCTGAAATGTCGTGTTGCTTTGGAAAGTTGTGTCCCTTTGATTTGTATAAATATCGGGTGGATCTTCAATCATTTCTCCATTTATCGGACAATTCTCATTTTTGAAATTTTTCTTGGAGACCTCGTTTTTGAGTATACCAAGTAAGCTTCTCGACTTTTCCTCTCCCCTTTTCTCTCTCTCTTTTTTTTAACAAGTATTTCTGGAGGTTCGCTTCTTTTCATCCATGGTCGGTTCGGTTCGCAGCAACGCGCCATGGTTCGCAGGAGCATTCTTTGTCATGGTCCAGTGAGACGAGATGCTCGTCTCGTTCCAGCCTTTGTGTGGGACTTAGGTATGGTGGCCCATCCTTGGTAGCGAGTCGATCTAGGGATCAGCCTCTTTCTTCTCAGCTGGGCCCAATGGGCTTGCCCCTACAATCCACCGAAGCCCACGGTTCGTGTGGGACAAAAAAGGGGAGGCCAACGGTCACCGTTTTCTCTATATAAATCGAACCGAACTTCACTTTTCTCCTTCTTCTTATTCCTTCAGCAACGCGCCGCCAAGTCTTTTCGAGAAAAACCCTAATTTTTTCTTCCAAAAAACCCGATTGTTCTTCCCAATTTAAGAAAGGTAATCTCGTCGAAATCATTCTCATGCAATTTCTCACTCGTTTTTTTGGAATTTAAGAAGAGAAAATGGGAAAATTGGTGATGTTTGAGACCGCATCCGCGATGGATGATGGGTTCAGGTGCTTGCGTGACGGAGCAAGGAGGGGTGATGTAGAAGAGGCGAGGGAGAAGAAGAAGGACGAATCAGAACGGATAGGAGCATCGGTTCGTGGTGATGCGAGGTTCAGGGGGGAAGTCATGGTGTGGAATCCGATATTGGACCGGATCGTGTCCGAGGTCAGGGAGCGGATCGCGGTGATGGCAGAAGTCGCTATGAACTTACGGCGATCTGAACCGATACATTCTCATGAGTTAGCGTTTCAGCTGCGGATCCATATTTGCCTCGTGACCCTCGAATATGCCACGATCCGAACCCCAACATGCGATCTGAAGGGGTACCACGAACCAGATAATGAACAATTCAACGAACTTGTATAGTAAACAGTGCAATTTAATTCCAGTACATCAATGGACAGTTAGGTTAGAGCCTTTGAGACGAACTTTTTGGACTGACCAAATGCATAATTTAACAGCGAACAACAACTGACATCTTGATGATCTCGTTGACTTTTATGTTTTTCTTTAATGCATGCACAGCCACACACCGACACTTGCACACACAGGGGGGATGGGTAATTATAATCTTATTTCTCATGTCTACTAGCCTAAACAGTAATGTCGGATAATCGTTCCCCTTCAAGATATGACACAGAGACGGATCCCGAGGTGTATGAGCATCTCAACCCCGAGGTTCTTCCATCAAATCCAGAGGGTGCGGATTCTGGATCCGAATATGAGGCAGAAACAAAATCCAATCCGTTTGAGAGTACCTCGCTTGATGAAGAGTCGGAGGTAGATGGCCGAGCTCCCGACGAAGTCCCTGGTGCAATAGAAATAGAGAAATTCACAGACTCCCTAGCTTCCAAACTTGATGACATAAAGCTTAAGAGAATTTGCTTGAGACATGGGATCCCCTGGGATGATGTGAGGACACCCGGCAGCGAAGATAGACCTCACTTAGGTCCGGAAGGGTATATGACAGCCAGCCGACTCATGTGCTGGGTAGAAGCTATTCCTCTGTTTCCTCCAATCGTCATTGAGACCTTAAAACGATTGGGTATTGCTCCGATGCAGCTTCATCCCAATGCCTACGCGGCTCTATACGCTCTATATATCGCATACGCGGAAATCCTGCATACCGAGCTCACATTTAAAGATTTAAAATTCTTTTATCTTTTCAAGCATCGCTCCTCGGCAACCCCAAATTTCTCTTTCTTCGAATTGGTAGCAAATAGGAAGGTTCTGTCTGACGGATACAGCAACATAGGGGATCCCAAGGCCGATTGGTTCTATATAAAGAGACAGGCTGGGTGTTCAAGAAGATGGCTTAAATCAAGTAAACTTTAATCTTTTGACTGAAAACTTGTTTAAGAAATCGAAGCATTAACATGCCCCCTTTTTTAAGCAGATCACGTCTTTCCCAAGACGGAAGGCTCGGTATACAATAATCGACTGTCTCTTCTTCTACAAAGCAAATCCGATTTTATAAAGATCAAGAAGTGCATTACTGACGAGAACCTTCACAAGCATCGCCTTCTAGATATAAGGTTTGGACTTGGTGCAAGCGGCAAACCCTACAAATACGTGCCCTCGACGGAGGGAGAAGGAACGTCATGGGCAGCAGAAACATTTAAATTTCGTAAGAGTCCTTCACCGATAGTCATTCAGGACGACGAAGACTTAAACATATGTAGAAGAGATGAGGCCCGTGGTGATAAGTCTATGGAAATCCCAGTTTCTCCGGGGGGTTTCCCCTCAAGGGCCTCTCTTCCGATTGAACCTGCTGCTCCCGATGATTTAACAGAAGAACAACTATTTAAAGAGCTGAGCAAAATTCCTTTGCCTGATGATGTATACACACAGGGGGACTTTGAAGGGGAGCCATTTTTCCCCGTTTCTGAGGAAACAACTGTTCCAGTTGGAGTACAAGAAACTACTCAAATGAGCCTGACTTCGGGCCCTGTTCTATTAGGGGGAATTATATGGGATGCACAAATCACACGCACTGCCTGACCCCACACTTTTATATCAATAGTATTCAAGGTTGTAATATGCTCTTTTTTCTTTTGCAGGAAAGATGTCTCGCAGGTGGTCTTATTCTTATCGCTCTCTTCGTGAAGGCACACCTAGCCTTCATCCAAATCCTAAGCGTTCTCGCGGCCTTTCTCACAAGCCTACTTCTTCACAATCCCGGTCTCCATCAAAACCAACCTTTGGCAAGCTTCCCAGTTATTCGGTGCCACCTATAGGGGGAAAGCAACACCCTAAAGAATTAAACCCTCCAAAGAGTGCACCCTCTCACAGCAGGTTATCAAAAAGACACTACGAGCCCAAGGATAAAAGCAAGGATCCAATCAAGGATTATGAGAAGGAGAAAATTGACATTGTCCCTTCCAGCCAACAAGATTTGGTTGCCCTCGGGTCACGAGATTACATCCATGGTCCCGAGACTCAGGCTAAGCTGGAAAAGTTGCGAGAACAATTCCCCGACATCTTCGTCGAAAGGATGATGTTCGTTCCAGCCTTAGAACCAGTCCCTAGGAACTGGGATATTGAGGTCATCGGGCATATTCGCCATGTAGCCAGGCAGTATGAAGCGATGAAGAAACATGCTGTTAATCTTTCAGAAGTCATCCGAACGCTTGAGATGGAAGCACATAGATCCAAAGTGAAGATAGATAACAATGAAAGGGCCAGGGCAAAAATGGAGAAGGACTTAGAGGATGCACAATCTCTACTTGCCTTGGCCCAACGAGACGCTAGAGCTTACAAAACAGAGCTGGAGGAGGCCAGGCAACGTTTCCATAATGAGCTTGATTCCAATAGCAAAGAGCGAGTGTTATTGAAGCAAGAGGTGGAAGATCTCAGGATGGCGAACTCCGAATTGAAAACAGCACAGGATCACTTCGAGGCCGAAAGAGCTGCTTGGGAGAAAGAAAGGGCGAGTTTAAAGGAGAGTTTAGCTTTGGCCGAAGGAGAGAAAGTAATTCTGAATGAGCAAGTCGCAGATGCAGAGAGGCGCGCGGCTCTCGCCGAAAAGAATGTAGAAAGTGCCATTGAAATGGCTACTGCTTCTAACAACAAGCTCCTCGAGAGAGAAAAGGATATCGAAGGGTTTGAAGAGATGATATTTGACTTCCTCGGCCACGTCCTCAAAACCCGTAACATCTCGTGGATCCCGGACTACCACGTCACTTTAGCCAACGTATGGGACGCCATCGTCGAGGGTGAGAAGCGGAGATTAGGAGTTGAAAAGATTGACGAAGATGAGCTGATGAGGACCATTCTGAGGGATAACGAGCCCGAGGATCTGGCAGAAGGCCGGCGCCTAATTCAAGAAGAAATGGAGTAAGGAGAGGACCCTAGCTAAGGGCAAAAACAAGATTGACGAAGGTTAGAGCTCAGCTATAGAGCCCAAGGCCTCCGGAGTTGAGGAATACAATCCTGATGATCCATTGATTCCTTTGGGCCTGACTCCTGTGGTTGTCGGAGCTTCTGCAGCTAGCCTGGATGGAGGATCAGCGGAAGGTATCTCCCGTTTTTTCCCACAATTTGTCAAAGCAATTGTGAGTTGTCGTCGTCTGGTGGAGCAACCAATCGAATTAATAACATGTGTTCCTTATAATACAGGTGGCGGACCCGTCAACAAGGATGTCGAGAAGAGGACAGAGGCGGAGAAGATTGACGTCTCGCCTAGCGCCGGTGTTGATGTACTGAAGCAGGATAAAGGTAAAACAGCAGAGAAGGGCATCCTGGCACCCAGTGCTGATGCTCCCAAGGATGATAAAACCATCGATGCCTTGAAAGATATGGACGGGCTCCATGTAGATGATGAGGAGGATATCATTAGTACCAAAGAAGTCGAAGGAGATGACGACGGAACTTTGGCTAAAAGAAAGGCTAGGCAGGAAAAGCAGCTGGCTTTAAAGAAGGTGGGACAAGAGCCTTTGAACGTAGCTCCTATCTCGGAGTTTAATCCCAAAACTTCGATGGTTCTGAAACTCCAGCCCAAATCGATCACTAAATAGCTTCATTTTGAGAATCCCGATGATTTCCCAGCTTCCCTTACTGATAAAAGAAAGAGAAAGAACGAAGAGGAGGAGTCTTCGGATGAACCTTCAGCTCCTCTTATAGACAAAAGGAAGAGAAAGAAGGATGATCAATCTGATACTAACAAGGCGGAACTGGAAAAGTAGAAGAAGGAGAAAAAGTCCAAACGTAAATAGGATACTGCCGCTCGTCTATATTTTGTTTTTAAGATTCCCACTGGCCATGAAATGTAGTTATGAGACTGGCCCTCACTTTTTTTTTAGGTTGCCTTTTACGTTTGGGCTTGTAGTTCATGAATAAAAGTTTATTTCTTTTGCATCATCGTGTACCTGCATTTAATAAACTTTTCATGTTCAGTCATAAATTATTTACTTATAACCACAAATCATTCAAGCAACAAAAAGACTTTAACAGTATTGTGTCGCATCAAGATACACGTATGCATATATCTACCCCCAATCAATCGTTAAAGATTGATTTGAGTTGCATGCACATTGCCCCCTGTTTCTTAACATGGGGGACTTGGAAATTTTCGTAGGGTTAGAGTTCTTGCGGTGCCCGGCCTTTGGCACTTCGATACTCTCCCGATACATCTGCAGGTCAGAGTTCGAACTCATGTCATAGGCTACGCACCGATCCTTCAGCGGGGTAGAGATCCAGTGGGCGTTGAGTCTCCAGCACCATTCTCAGCGCTTAATCATAGACGCTTTTATACTCTCCTAGCAGTCGCCGAGGTTAGAGTTCGAGATCAGCAGTTCTGTCGCTCCCCGATCCTTCAACGGGGTAAGAGCACTTTCTCAGCGCTCAATCGGAGACGCTTTTATACTCTCCTTGCAGTCGCCGAGGTTAGAGTTCGAGCTCAGCAGTTCTGTCGCTCCCCGATCCTTCAGCGGGGTAAGAGCTCTTTCTCAGCGCTCAGTCGGAGACGCTTTTATACTCTCCTGGCAGTCGCCAAGGTTAGAGTTCCGTCAAGGCGGTTCCGATCATGGTGCACCGCCGTGTGTTATGGACATCGCCTTCATGTCCGCTATGCTCTCTCTCGACTCTGGAGAGTTAGAGCGCTATCAGTGATATGATTTACTCTATCGCATCCTCAGAGTTTTGACTGTTGATTGCATTCCATTCTGATGGAAGGCACCTATAATTACATGCTTCTGTGATCGTTGCATTGTTCACAGCCATTTCCATAAAAAACAGAAAGGAAAATAAATAATAATGCAATAAGGGTAAACGACACACAATATTTTTATAGTGGTTCGGTCGAATCATGACCTACGTCCACTTTATAATTTTTTTTTGCTTAAGAAATCGGACTATTCTAGGCAAGTCGTGCCTTATACATGGTCCTTAATAAAGCAAAAGAACAGATCTGACATCTTTACGTAAGATATGGTCGTAAATGTTGGGCATTCCACACTTTGGCGAATTCCTTTCTATCTACGGTTGCTAGCTTGAAGGTTCCATTATCAAGCTTGCACAGAATGGAGTACGGCCCTTCCCACTTCGCACCCATATGAGTTGGGGGTGGAAAGACACGCTTCAGAACCATGTCTCCGGGTTCAAAGTTTTGGGCTCGAACCTTTTTGTTGTAGTATCGGGCGACCTGTTGTTTGCATCTCAAGGCACGCAGGTCTGCTTCGTCCCTCTTTTCTTCGATCATATCCAGGGATTCAAGGAGCAATTCGTTATTAGTCATCGGATCGTAATAAGTCACTCGGTGAGAAGGTACTTTTATTTCAAACGGGATGACTGCTTCTGCTCCAAAAGCAAGAGAGAAGGGGGTATGGCCTGTTGCCGATTTATACGTTGTCCTGTAGGCCCATAGTGCTAAGGGTAATTCATCAACCCACATGGCTCTAGCCCGCTTTAGTTTTCTTTTCAAAATGGACTTAATCACTTTATTCGCCGCTTCGACCTGTCCGTTCGACTGCGGATGTGCCACAGAGGTGTACCGTTTCTCAATGTGGTATTTCTGGCAGAAGTCTCTAAATTCGGTGCTATCGAACTGAGTTCCGTTGTCAGTTATAACAATCTTTGGAAACCCAAATCGACAGATGATGTTCCTAACGACGAAGTTGATCACTCGTTTGGTTGTGATTGTAGTCAATGGCTCAGCCTCGACCCACTTAGTGAAATAGTCTACACCTACAATAGCGAACTTCGCTCCGCCCTTAGCTATGGGGAGACTTCCGATGATATCAATTCCCCACATAGCGAAAGGCCATGGGCTTGTCATCGTTTTTAACTGACTAGGAGGTGCCCTAGGTATTTTTGAAAATCTTTGACATGCATCACACCGTCGTGCATACTTCTCCGAATCTTTGTTTATGGTAGGCCAGAAATAACCATGCCGCAACACCTTTTTCGCCAATGTTTGCCCTCCAGTGTGATCGCCGCATTCACCTTCATGTACCTCCTGCATCACACGCTTGATGTCATCATGAGCTATACACAGGAGAAGGGGCATCGAAAATCCCTGTCTGTAAAGAACTCCGCCATGCAGAATGTATCGGGCAGCTTTACGAATTACTTTACGCCTCTCGCTTTACTTAGTTGGAAGCGTTCCATTCATCAAGAAATTCTTTAGAGGGGTCATCCATGACTCCCTTTCTGGTTCCGTTTCTAGTACCGGATCAATTTCCATCTGATCTATACTAGGAGACCGAAGTACTTCAACTGGGGCTAGCCCGGTCTCTTCAGGATCGTCGGAACTAGCCATCTTTGCCAACTTATCTGCCTGTTGATTCTCTGACCGCGGAATATGAGAAATGCTGTAGTGACCGAAGCCGTTCAGCAACTCCTTCACTTTCTCCAAATATAAAATCAATCTTGGGCTTTTGGATTGGAATTTTCCAGTAACCTGGTTCACAACTAACTTGGAGTCGCAAAATATGTCTAGCTTTGTGATTTCCAACTCCTTTGCGATCCTTAGCCCGGCTATCAGGGCTTCATATTCGGAGCCATTGTTAGTGGCGTGAAACTCCATCCGGATAGCATAAGATATCAGCCGTTTCTCGGGAGTTTCAAGCACTACTCCAGCGCCGGATCTCTTGTCATTCCTAGCGCCATCAGTATACAATCTCCAGGCACTGGGGTCGAGAAGTAATTTTGAGGTGTCAACTTCTTCATTCACTATATCTTCCTCCGGGACAGTAAACTCTGCTATGAAGTCGGCTATCACTTGCCCCCGTATTGACCGCCGGGGCTGAAAGTTCAGATAAAATTGACTCAACTCAATGTTCCATTTGAGTAGTCTTCCAGAAGCTTCTGGTCTCTATAAAACTTGCTTGAGCGGATGGTCAGTGTATACGATAATGGGATGAGCCTGAAAATAATGTCGAAGCTTTCTAGAGGCAATCAGCAAACTATACGCCAACTTTTCTATCCTTGGATAATTACGCTCTGCTGCCGTCAATTTTTTGCTCACGTAATACACTGGTCTTTGAACTTTATCTTCTTCTCTCACCAATGCTGAGCTGATCGCGTGGGATGACATTGCCAAGTACACGAATAAGTCCTCGTGATCCACCGCTTAGATAATATAGGAGGTTTCTCCAGATGACTCAGCAAGTTCTGAAACGCTTCTATGCAGTCAGACGTCCATTTGAAGTGGCGTTTTCCTCGCTTTATCAATTCGAAGAATGGGATGCATTTGTCCGTAGCCCTGGAGATGAATCTGCTTAATGCGGCTACTTTCCCTGCAAGGCTTTGCACGTCTTTAATTTGCCTAGGCTCCTGGATGTCTCTTATTGCTGCGATCTGATCTGGATTGATCTCAATCCCACGAGAACTGACGATGAATCCCAAGAATTTTCCGGAGGCGACCCCGAATGAACATTTTGTTGGGTTGAGTTTCATCCCGTACTTTCGAAGAATGCCAAACATCTCTGCCAAGTCCGTAGTGTGATTAGAGGATTGCGTGGACTTAACCATCATGTCGTCGACGTATACTTCCATTGTTTCCCCAATCTGGTTATAGAACATTCTGTTCACTAACCGTTGATATGTAGCGCCTGCGTTCTTCAAGCCAAAGGGCATTACCACGTCGCATTATAATCCTAGATGCGTAATGAAGCTAGTGTGTTCTTGATCTGGTACATGCATTGGAATCTGGTTATATCCTGAATAAGCATCCATAAAGGAGAGAAGTTCATGACCCGCCGTTGAGTCCACCAACTGATCGATCCTGGGTAACGGAAAACTGTCTTCGGGTAGGCTTTATTCAAATCCGAAAAATCGATACACGTTCGCCACTTCCCGTTGGCCTTCTTTACCAGAACTGGATTTGAAATCCAGTCTGGGTAGATTGAGTCTCTGATAAATCCATTACTCTTTAGCTTTTCAACTTCTTCTTTCAAGGCAACGGACCTCTCTGGGCCCAGCATTCGCCTTTTTTGTTTTACTGGAGGATGCTTAGGGTTAATGCTTAATGAATGACTCATGATTGATGGAGATATCCCGCATATGTCTGCGTGGGTCCAAGCAAATACATCCAAATTATCTTTCAAGAAATCCGTTAGTTCTTTAGCTAAATTCGGATTTAACTGGGATCCAATCTTAAGGACCTTCTCTGGTTCACTATCATCGATCGGTACATCCACAGTTGTCTCGTTGGGAGTCGCCATTCTGCCCCCAGGTTCTTTGTCCTCTCTGGGATATATATATATCCTCGGGCAACTCTCTGGGCGACTCTCCTACGGTTATCTTCTTTAATTGCTATGAGGTCTCCGCCCTTGTGGGGGGAGAAGTGCCCTTGGTTTCTATGTCTCCTCCGTTGCGGAGTAGCTTTAGCTCTGCAATATAACATGCTCGTGCGGCAACCTGATCTCCTCTGACAATACCAACACCAGCTTCTGTAGGAAACTTCAATAACAAGCACCAGGGGGCTATACAGGCTCTAAACTTTGCGAGGGCCGGTCGGCCCAAGAAGGCATAATAGGGTGATTCAATACCCAAAACCACAAAGGGAAGAATTCTCACTCTCTGGCGTTCTCCTTACCCAAGTGTAACTGGTAGCTCTACATATCCCATTGGAGCGGTGGATGCTCCGTTAAATCCACGGATCCATCCCTCACAGGGCTTCAAGTCTTTTATCTCGAGATTCATCTGGTCGAATGTCTTTTTGAAAAGAATGTTGACGGAACTCCCGTTATCCACCAAGACTTTATGAACAGTGGCCGGGCCGATAGGAACTGTGATTACAAATGGATCTTCGGTCGGAGCATGGACTCCAACGCTTTCTTGTTCGCGGAAAACGATGTCGTCGGACATCATCTTTTGTTGCTTTACCGGGATTTGTCCTCAGGGTTGCTACACTCCCCTACCCCGAGGTGCTGCTTGGCTGCATTGACATACTGATCCAATGCCTTGGAACCGTGCCCGGCGAGATAAAGCCCTCCGATTATGGTATTGATAACAAGGTCCTTTCCCTTTTGCTGGGCAGTTGGCCTGACAGCAGGTTGATTCTGGTTCTGATTTGGGGCCTGTACGGCTTGCCCCTTGTCTCTGGGTGTCACTCTGTATTCATCTAATTTTCCTTCTCGGAGAAGCCTCTCGACCACATCTCTTAGGTGACGGCATTCATTTGTCGAACGGCCATGAATCTGATGGAAGAGACAAAACTTCCCCGTTTCACGTTCTTTCTCCGTCGACTCTCTGGGAGGAGGCCTTTTATTTTGAAGGACGTTGTACGAATCCATGAAGATATTCTCCAAAGTATCGTTTATTGGCGTATAACTCTCAAAAGACCTGGGACGAGTCCTTCTCTGGGAGTCGTTCCCTCGATTCCTCTTCTGGTTGTTGCCATTACTGTTATTACCATTGTTTCCTGACTGACGACCACCCTGGTTCCAGTTTCCGACATTAACCTCGACCTTCCCCGAGCTGTCTCCTGTCTGCTTAATGGAGACATTGCTCTGGATTTCCTCTTTATCGGCCGTTTTTGCCTTTCGGTTAGCATATACTTCCTCCCGGTGTAAGTGCACGTTAGTTTTTTCGTAGAATAATTCTCTAGTATGAGGTTGCTTACCGGCCAGGTATCTCCCAAATTCGGTGTCTTTATCTGCCCCATCAATTAGGGCTGCCACAACAGTTGGCTCATGAGGATCTTTGACTTCAGTAGCGGCTAGGTTGAAACGGTCTAGATACACCCTCAAACTCTCGCCTGGTCGTTGCTTGATAAGGAAAAAGTCAATCACACTCTTCGTCTTTTGTGCATAGATACGAAACTGTTCCACAAACCTTTCACTCAACTCCCTAAAGCTGGAAATTGATCTTGCTGGTAAGCGAGTAAACCATAATAACGCTACAACCTCTAGGAATATGGGAAATGCTTTGCACTTGACAGCGTCAGAAGCTGCGGCAGCGGTCATTGACCAAGAATATCTCATCAGATGTTGGACGGGATCAGATCTACCCGCGTAACGGTTCATCTGCGGCATGTTGAAGCACCTCGGGAACGTCGCATCTAAAATGTCATCAGTGAAAGGGGTGTGACTGCGGTCAATTCCCTAATCTTCATTCCGTTGTCCACGGCTATCTGCCAGAATTTGATGGATCATAGCTGCAACATTTGCACTGGTCAGCGGAGGCTCTGGGTCAGCGCTTCTTGCTCGGTGGGATTCTCTAATCTCCCTTCCAGGAGCGGCCACGAAATCCAGGGCTCGGATTGGGCTTCGATTCCCCCTGTTACCATGAGCATTTGTACGATGAAGGGGCTGAGGTAGTCTATTCTGAACAGGGCTGTCCACACCTCGAGCTCTGGGAGTTGCGGCACGATCATTCACATTGCGGTTTGAGGGCCCTGCACCTAGTGCCTCTTCTTCCCGTGATGGCAGGGTTCCAAATCGAAGCTGCTCTATGTTTTCAGGCCTCTCATATGGTCGCCGCAGAGGTCTTGGCGATTCCTCTGACGAAGAAGAGTACTCTGGGGTGAGTGGACGAACTGGGGGCGTCCTTTGCCTTGCGAGATCATTGAGCCTTCTATCCATAGCAGTCAAGTTCTGTCGTAGAACGGAGCTCTCCTGCCTTTGAGCAGCTAATTCATCAAACAGCCTCTCCCACATTTCAGAAAATCGAGAAAGATCTCCCTCAGTAACGGGAGCAGAAGGGTCATATTGATCATCATCATTTTCTCTTATGCACAAAGAGCTTGAGCCAGGTCGAGCGGAGGGGCCAGGACGGTAGGAGCGAGCCATAGGCTCCTTTCCAGGTCGAGTCGTAATGTGGTCATCACTTCGGATCGTGGTGGATCGGTGCCTGTGATTCGGTACGCCCCCCTGGGGTTGGTTCGTGGTCACGGTATGAGGAGGATTCGGGACGTTATCACGGGATCGAGTAACAACCCCTCCAGCTTCTTGGTTCGCGGTGCCTCCCTCAAGTCGGATCGTGGCACCCTGATTGGTTCGGGTCGCCCCCTGTCCTCGCGATCCGCGGTCCCCCCGACGACCTGCTCGTGTGCACTTTCGCCAACCACTTCATTCGCGACTTCATTCGCTTGCGAAGCTCGCACTTCTTTAGACTTCTTTCCAGCCATGATATCAAATGCCGCCGGAATCTTCAGAAATCTGAACAGTAAAGTTTTGGGACTGTTTTCTTCGAATTTTCAAATCCAAATAGTAGAATAGCAATCCGGTAGGCTGAGAATTCAATTCTCAGTGGAAGCACCAAAATGTTAGATCAAAATTTGGACCTAACACCCAAATTGTTCTGATTCGTAGAGAATTATAACTGAAGAATGAAGAAAAAGCAGAAAACACACAGAATTTATAGTGGTTCGGCGTTAACCAGCCTACGTCCACTTTATATGTTATCGATTATACATTGAATGCTAGTACAATCAATGATTTCTCTCAAGCTCACTCTTACAATTATGATTTCTCTCAGTAATCTCGTAGTAAAACTGATAAGAAATAGTGGTATGACAGTAATGGTGGAATCAGTGCTCAATACTGCCAAAAAAAACTCCCGAAAAATGCTAGTCTCTGGGCTATTTATAGCTGATTCTGTCAAGCGGTTCGCGGTCACACGTGGTGCAGATCCCGAGAAAATCGGATCGAGCGTTGAGGAGGAATTGGTCAATATGACAGTTGTGGACAGGTGTCGCGAGATCCGTGCATTTCGGATCACTGAAGACCCGCTCGTGGTTTGAACAAGTCAGAAGTTTCGCCACGTAGCAGGGGATCAGATCAGTGTGAGGTGGTGGCATAGGTGCGGATCGGGTCATGCTCCCATGGGCGGAACGGGTCGTGCTCCCATGGGCGGATCGGGTCGCGTTCCTATGGACGAAACGGGTCGCGTTCCTATGGACGAATCGGGTCGCGTTCTGCTCTAGCGATCCGACGGTGCTTGGCGATTCGAAGGGTGGTGAGCGATCGTGACCTGATCTCTGAAGGTTGAAAGGAATGACGCTCCGTATCCTCTTCCCGTATGTGAACCTTGGTGGCTTGATCAAAAAGCTAGCCAACAATACCGTTAATATCTTTGTTGAACTCCAGATCGTAGTACAAGTGGCAAGGCAATCCACCTTGAATAATCTCATAATGGTGGTGTAACTTAGGATTCATGCTCTTGTACCTTCTCCAAAACTCCTCATATGTAGAAACTAGGAACCTTTTGTAACATCCCTCATTTTATGTATCGGAAGATCATAAAATATTTTTATTTTATTTCCTAAGGGTTGGATCATATTGTCTTTTAATATGTTGCATATAAGGATGTGAGACATGTCCATAATTTTTACCGATTTTGTTTGTGACCATTTTGCCCCTATCAATCTTGTACAGGACATAATTTTTGACTCAAGTCGAATCAGAGGGTGAGACCTATGCCATTGGAAAGGAATCGATGGTTACCTTTCCGTAGAGTGGTTACATTAAATATTTGGCTCAGCAGTTTAGGAGAAATCACCGTTTTAAGGTTTTTTAGTTGGCTGTCCAGATTTTGGGAGCCTAATGGGCTGATTTGAGAGAAGCCCATTAGGAAGTTGGTGGAAGCTACAAATATGGGGTAAGGGATGTGGGAAATGTTTTTAGATTTCCATTCTCTCATTGGAGGCCTTGTGATCCTCCTTCCTCTAACACCTTTCTACCATAAAAAATCATCATCCAAAGGGGGAAATTATAGATCTACACCATTGGAGGCAAAGCCTACATCAGTTGAGGCAAGGATTCATCAGATCAAGGTGTTTGATGTGAGGTTCTTGCTGTTCGGATTCTTATTTCATCAATTTTAGCTAGTTTTGGAGAATCGGCGAGTGATTTACATCTGTCTCATGGATTCAATAAAGTATATGAGTGTTTGTGCATGTTTTTCATCAATTTCAAGTGTTTTTCCATATATCTATGCATTGGTAAGCCCATTTTCATATGAATCACCCTTTGATCTGATTTATCTAGTTTAGCTAGGTAATTTCTATGATATTTTATGTGATTATGCAAGTTAGATCTATAATTTTGTTCATATGATTATACATTATGGTTTTTGAGTGATTTGCATGATTTGGTGAAAATTATTGTTTTTGTGTTGTTGCAAATTCATACCATGTATTTGATCATATTTGATGGATTGGACAAGTCGGTTTCATCGAATCTATCGTTTGGCGGAGTTCTGGTGGAAATCGGAGTGGAATTGTTGAAGTGCGGGTTTTGGGTCGCACATAGGGGTCGTTCGCGCATGGTGTTTGTCTTGGAGAACAAGACAGGGCTGGGTCGGTCAGTGACGGATCTGTGACAAATTTGTGATGGATTGGTCAGTGACGGATTTGCAAGGGGACGGTCGATCATGAACGGGTCGGCCAGTGACAGATTTGTGATGGGTAGGTCGATCATGAAGGGGTCAGTCAGTGATGGATTTGTGATGGGTCGATCGATTAAGAAGGGGTCGGTCAGTGACGGATTTGTGATCGGTCGATCAATGATGGATTTGTGATGGATTTATGATGGCTCGCGCATGGGTAGATCGCCCATGGATGGATCGCACAAGAATGGATCAACTCAAATTTGTGTCGGAATGGATCGGCTTAGGTCAGTGGCGGATGGATCAGTGACGGATCAGTGTTGGATCGGTGACGGATTGATGCAGAATTGAACCAGGGTATATGTTAGCATTTCAAAAGCACTGCAAAAGGCTGTTTTGACATTTTGGCCTATTTTTCATAGCGAAAAAGCTGGAAATGATATGAAAAGCAGTATCAACCAAACGAAGCTTGTTTTTGAGTCAACAATGGTTCTGGCTTCAAAGAGAGTTCAAGTAGGAACAATCAAAGTGATGTGATGCAATCGTTGATCGTTGAAATGCAACTGATGCGGTGATAACTCAAGGGTGTTGAGATGGTGGATTCGACGAGAGTCCAGATGAGGATGTTCAAAGTGATGTGATTTGTTCGTTGTTTGTTTACACAACGGATGTGGAAATGACTTAAGGATGTATTGACTTCATGTGACGTAATGGTTACTCTATAGTGTTCTGAGCTAATTAATAGTCGTAATTGATAACGACTAGAGAGACGAAGGCGAGGAATTATCGTTGTCGTAGTTTCTAGCAAAATCAAACCAGAGGTACAATTGAAGACCAATTGTAGGTCAAGTGCCTTGGGCATCGTGTATGGCCTAGATACTTGTTGAGTATAACATGTAGCATGTGTTGAGTATAGCGTGTAGAGTTTTGCTAGAACTGGGGCATCGTGTGTGGTCCTTGACAATAGATGACAAATTGTTAGCCAGTCATACGATAAAGAGGGTTCCAAAGCATGGTTGGCAGTGATAGCCAGAGTCAGTCATGGATGTTGAATACATGATGTGATCATGATTGAGTTGCTATTGTTATGTTTGAATGATTGTTTTGGTTGCCAATGGCTAAATTGTTATTCCTTTGGGTGTATGGATCGTAAAGGCTATCACTGTCATTTGGTGGGGAAGGCAATTGAGAGTTCTTCTCTAGAGCTGGGTAGATTGGTTGATTATTTACCCATTCCCATATACTTTATTGATGAAGTTTGTTAGTTGTTTTATTTCTCACTAAGACTGTTGTCTGTATCAAGGTTTTATTTTTCCATCTTATTACTTTGGGCTGTTCATCCGATTGTTGGATGGGCAGAATAAGTAGCAAGTGACAGGTGATAGCTTAGTGAGGACGGTGTTGTTGTTCGGAGGCGAGCAGGAGGCTGGCGTACTATCTTTACTACTATCTAGTATTTTTTTTCCGTTGTTTTCTATTTGTGTGAGTGTTGTAGTGAGGCAAATTGTACAAACGTTATTGTTGTTATCCACGTGTATGGAAAATACTTTTGTTAGCCGGCCTTTTGATCCGGTTCTCAAAATTATGCAAGACATGCTCGACTCAACATATCGCGTGATATTACAGCCCAAAAGCGTCGCCAATATCATCCAGGGTCCACTACCAGAAGACTCGATTCTGGCTACTGGCATGATGTCGCATCCCTCGAACATGACCTCCATCAGTTTTCCTCCACATCTGAGCCGAATTCGAGCCGTCAAGCGCGTCCGGGCGAAGCGTCGGCGGGGGTCCGGGGCCCCACAGTCCCAGCGACGATCGACCTGATTCATCTGATTTCCGCCAACAAGTGTGTTTCCTGGAATCACCAGATCGACTCAAAGTCAGGAGTCCGCCAATAACTTCAACGAACCTCGCCGCTTCTCCAAAAACTTCCAGGCAAAGACCTAGCGGTCCGAGCCATGAACCTGAACCATGGTCCATCAAGGCACCTATACCCAGGGCCTTCGCACCACCCATAAGGCGAATTTCGTACCCCTCGAGGCGTGAAATTCGCAACCCTAAGGGGTGCGAAATTCGCATCCAGTAGGGTGCGAAATTCACACCTAGTAAGATGCGAAATTCACACCTAGCTGGGTGCGAAATTCGCACCTTAGGGTGCGAAAATTCGCACCCCAGGCTCCAGGTGCGAAAATTCGCTCCCTAGGCTCCAAGTGCGAATTTCGCACCTCATGCAAAAATTCGCACCCCAGGCTCTAGGTGCGAAATTCTGGCATGTGCAGGTTCCAGTGCGAATTTCTGGGTGTGGTCCCCTATTTCTACCTACTCCTACCTAACCACTCTCCTATAAATACCCCATGACTTCACACTTCAAGGGGGTTGGAATTGGAGACCTTGGGACCTCTAAAGAGCTCCATTAATGGCATCTCCCATTTGAGGAAGAAGAAGGGAAAAAGTATCATTTTCTTAATATATTTAATATACGGTAATTATGACATCATATAGGAGAAGGATGACATCATGTCTTAGAGGTGGCATCATATAGCCCTAAGGATGACATCATATAACTTAATTATGAAATCATCTAGTATAAAGATGAATGTAAGGAGATGTAAGGGGATGATCTCACACTTGTAACTTTGAGTGATTAATAATATTTCAACAACTCTTCAAAGTGGACATAGGCCCCTCACGAGGCCGAACTACTATAAATCTCTTGTGCAATTTACTGCTTTTCTATTCCTGTTTATGCGACCAAATTAACTATTCCTAGCAATTGGAATCTTTGGTGTTTACGACATTTTTTGTCGTCAACATTTAGTGCTTTCACTGAGAAATCTCGGATTTTGCACCTTTATCGCACGTTGTCATCTCAACCCCCAACAATCTTGAGTTTCCTTGCTAAACCTGTCGTCGAGTCCGCTCACAGTGGCAAAGCGACCAAAGAACGCAATGGTTGGTTCTTCAGCCGCAGCTGAGGCCGGTACGTCCCAACAACCTCAACCGGCGGACATCCTAGCCACAAATGAAACTGTCCCTCCTATTGTAGACCCCGAAGCGCCCACAACACAAGCTCAAATCCGCGCGCTTGATAAAAAATATGAAAACACAGTGGTCCAGCTTAATCAAGCATTAAGGAATAACAACGACCTTATGCGACAACTTCAAGAAAGTCAACGCATCGTCACTTAACTTCAATTAACTCAGAACAAAGCTCGACCCCGACCAACTATCTCAGAAACTTCCTCTTCTAAGTCGAGGGGCCTGCATCAAAGGAGGAGGTTTTGCCTCATCAACAACGTCGTCGCCCGCACCAATGCCCTTGATAGCGGCAACGACAGTGGTCACGCCATCGGCAATGGGACCGGCAACGACGACCGAACTACAGTCACATATAGCGAGGAGACATAGTACTGAAACCGCTCTTGCTTGATCATCAATGACGGACCAGGTCCTACCAACCAATCTCTTCCTCGACATAACCCAATGACCGCTAATCAGGATGATGGGGCCGCTATTTCAGCGGCCTGCGCTCCTCCAGAACATGATCCACATCATCCTGCTCCACCTCACTGGCTACACCAGGACCCAATCATAGATGTCGAGGACATGAAGGAAGATGATCTAGATATCCATCATAGAAGATGCCCTCGCAACAGAACTCCGGAACCTCACCAAAACCTATGGGTCTCAATGGAGGATCCGCATCCAACTTATCTTCTTCTCGACATGGCCGAAGGAATATGAGGGAATTGGGAGGGAATATGCATGATTCATGGGAAGCACAAATTAAGCACAAACCCTTCACAACAAGGGTAAATGAAGTTGAGTGGCCGTGACGCTTCAGCATGCCACATATACCGCTTTACGACGGTACCACCGATCCATGTGCCTTCCTAAATCGATATGAATGGCAAATGGACTCGAGCCGGGGCAACAATCCTGTCAAATGCAAGTGCTTTCCAGTTTTCTTATCAGGAATCGCTTTGTTATGGTTCTCTCGCCTCCCACTCAATTCCATTAACAAGTTCGGCCAGTTGGTGACAGAGTTGGTCAAGCAACTCAGAGTACACATCCGGACTCCAAAGAATGCCCTCACCCTGTCCAACCTATACCGAGGGTCCACCGAGTCATTCAAAAGCTACCTCTCCAGGTTCAACGTCGCTCTCACCGAGGTCGAGGATCCGGAACCTCGCATCATACTCTTCCAGTTAGCAAAGGGTGTTCTCCCTACTTCCAAATTCGGGGCATGGATCGATCATAAGCAGCCAAAAAGCCTCGACACTTTCCACGAAAAGGCTAGGCAATACCAATCTTAAGAAGAAGCGAGACGAAACTGACTCTCCAGAGCCGGTCATCCCAACAATCCACATGCGGATACCATAAATGACAGCGTCAAAGGGAAACAGATAGCGAAGATCTTCGATAAGGACAAGGGGGCAGGTCCCTACAAACAAAGGCCGAATAACGGTCAGGGAATCCAAGAAGTCCGACCCTCACCGGGCACAAGATCTACACCCCGCTGAATGAAGAGTTGGAAACAATCTACCTAGAAACATGTAA
>JASFAX010005170.1:0-37080 GCA_030737875.1 Allium sativum | reverse complement strand
CTTAATTATGTTGAAAATATTTTAATATTATAAATTCGGTAGTAATTTGAATGATACTTTATCTAATCATTAAATTAACGAGAATGATACAACATTTTGTAAATTAAATATTAAGTTAGTGATAATCATTTTGTGAATTAAATATTATTTCGTGAATAAACTATTGTGTATAATGTAAATTTGAAACATAAAGTATAATCCATATGGTAATCGGACGTAGTGTTATAATTCATTTTGTAAGTCTCCTTGAATTTGTATCATTTGATTTTGAATTGGATCCAAAATTTTGAAATAACAACATACTTAACATTTTGCTCCAATATACTTTGAATTTTAACTATTTTGGTATGAGAACCAAATAAGATTGTAAAATAACAATTTGGAAGAATATTTAGAATTGTTTGGAAAAGATATTTAAACTTAAACTAACTAGATATGAGATTGATATAAGTTTAGAGAAATATTTATAATAATATATTATAATTTGCTTTAAATAAAATTTGTAAATTTGTTTTAATAGTAAAAATAAGTTGATTTAGAAAAACTAATTAATATAGATTTGATATTTAAAAAGATATCGAATTTGAATTGTTGATTCTGAACTCAGTTATAACTTTAAATTAATGAATTGTCGTAAAATTTAAGTAAACTTGAACTTTTGATTTTTGAAATCCATTATCACGTTGGATAATAATTTGAAACCATATTATCAAATTGGTTGGAAAGATATGTAATTTGCATTATTGGTTCAAGAAACTTGATATAATTTAGATATATATTTATAATAAAGTATTATAAATGGTTTGAATGAAAATTTTGATTTTGAATTTAAGTAAGGATTGAAACTTAAGTTCGGGTAACAAGTAAATTTGTTTCGTTATCAAATCTGGAATGGTAAACGACTTGTGTAACTCGGGCAAGGGATGCAGCAACCAGTACACTAAACTTACCTGGCCAACGTTTACTTGTCCAGGCCGGTAAAAGAGCAAATTGAAAGTGAATCTCAAATAATGTGAAGCGGTAACCATGATAAAAAAAATTCCAATTTAAACTTGTTTAAAAATTAGATTGGATGAAAACGACCTTCAGATATTTTATATAAGTTATGTGTATGATGACTAATACTATATGAGGAATTAAGTGGTAGAAATATCATAATTCCACTTATAATATCAGTTTAATACAGATACAAGAAGTTTTTATAACAAATCGTATATCTAATATAAATCGTTTGGATTAACCTGAATGATATGATATTAATATTGTTGCCCGAGTAAGGCTTAATTTCATTATGGAAGTTAATGCGGAACTAAGTGAATGAAAGAAAATAAGTTGTATGTCTTTGGAATTGATCGGATTATCTCATGATTATCGAAACCAGTTATATATTTCGAATATGAATATAAATTCTAGTCGTCGGCAAGGGAAGGAAACAATTCCAGTAAAGTATTTTGTATATTTATATGGGTTTCAACAATTTAAACATGGTATGTCCATTTCAAAAATATTTAAATAAAATTTATTTGATTTAAAAGATATGTATATGTATAAAAATATTCTATTTTTATACCTCTTCAAAGTTTAATATATGTTAAGTAATTATTTTAACCATTCTATTTTAAAATTTGTCTATATTTATATAAAAATTAGTTTATAACAAATGTATTATTTTCAAATATTTTATTTAATTAAATTGGGAATTGTTTCAGTCCTGAAAACTTTGATTCGAATGTAATTAACCCTTGTTTGAATGGATACAACGAGTTGTATTAATGAAATAGCGATAATCTTGATCTTGATTTATAAATGATTGTTTGGAAGTAAGGAGTTAAGAAAAGAACTTAATTTGAAACGTGTATATCATATGGATCACTGGTTATTTGGAAAGTCCGGAATCAGGGTTTATTCTTGAAAACCATTCCAATTAACTGTACGACGAAATAAATGAAGACATAAAAGTGGAGATTGAAGACCGTGGTTCTTCACGTCGAACGGGCTGCCTGCTGATTTATTTCTTTACTGAATAGCTACAGTAGAGAAATGGCCCTATTACCGAAGTGGCAGAAAGTCTGATCGTATTTGGAGAACTTTCGGATTGCAAGGGCCTTCGCGCTCATACCTGAGTCGTGAAATAAGGCGCCTTTGGCTTCGTTCGAACTCGGAGCGAACTTGTATGGATGTGTGTCTGACACTGTATCTTATAATGTATTAACTGATTATTACTAAACATATTTCTATTTGGTGATGAAAATTTATTCCCTTGGCTAAGTTATTTGGTCAGTGATTATCAATTGTAGATTATGAAATGACAGTGTGGCATGCGAACTGTTGTAGTTGAAGAAATGATCAAAGCATGGCTTAGTGAACTAGTGTAGCTTTGTGGTACGAAACCTCGCGAACCTCACAACTAGAGATGATGGGAAATTGGCGGTTAGGTTGTATACATAATCTCAAGTGAAAATCGAAAGCTGCGGCGGTAGATCTACCTCGAAACCTGAGGGAATTAAGTATATACGGTGTCCGATGTCTGGATGTTAACCGGGATATATACTTTTGCGCTATGTATTCAGTGTCCATTGTTTGGATGTTAACTGGGAGATACTTAGCTTCGTGTCCTCGATTGATCTTTCGTGCCAGGAACCATCTTGTTGGAAATCCAATAACCAATACGAGCCATTCGAATTCTTTGTTTGTAAACTGTATATGTAAGTATAGTTACTATGCTTGCTAGATTTGTAAATTTATTTGCAAAATGTTTAAAGTGTTATTAGTATTGATAATATACACTGTCGACATATATCATGAATTTGGCATTATAAGGATAAAACTTGTCCATGTACACGTTTGCATTTGCATTTTTTTGGTGTGTTCGGGGCGAGCCTTATAATAGTCTCATTTTCAAAACTCATGTATGACTTATGCACTGGTAATCGTAGGAGCAAACCCATTCCATATCACGACGTAGTCCTGTGATTTACCTTAATATAAAGTAAAATGTTTCATGTTCTCACACCAGTCCCATGACTGACCTGGAGTTTATTGTTCTTTCCTAAACTCTGGGTGCCCAAAATTGTCACACGGACAGCTAGTGGTTTAGTTTTACAGTTATAGATCCTTGGAGCAAGATTCGAAGCACTTTTGGGTTGGAGCTTCGAGCTAGAGTTGGAGTTCTTCTGCTATCGTATTGTTTTCTTTTCCGCTGTGTATTTTACTTAACTCTGGTAATGTAAACTCTGTTGTAATCAAATGTTGAGTAATAAAAGGTTATTTTGTTCTGTTCTAATGTGTACTACCCTGAGAATCCGATTTTCAAGCATCTAGAGTTGGTTTAAACATCGACTCTAGGTGATTGGAAGTTGGGTCGTCACACAAAGAGTACATGCTTGCCCCTTTTAGTAGAAAAAGCCCTAACATTATCAATAAATGTGATAATATAGAGACAATAATAGAAATATTACAAACAATGACATCATATATGATTTTATGTTGAGTAATCACCATGTAATTGGACTGCATACATTTTCTTCTTTAAATATTTTTGTTTTAAAATTGAACATACGACTTGTTAAATTTTGTAGAGTATGTTCAAATTGTTGAACAAACCATTGCAAGAAAAGGTTTGGATTTGAATAACATAGTTGTAGCGAGACTTCACAATGTCCAAAATATTACTAGGAAGGAAAAAACTAGTGTAATAAATATTAAACTTCATGGTAGGTTAATCTATGATAAAGAATTTAGTTAGCATATGATCCAGTTATAAATAAATAAATGTTGGAAATTATTCTCTGTTATTATCAAGTATGCTAACCTCGAACTACATATTCTTGCACCAATCATGAATGCACCTATTCTCTAAACTATGCTCTTCTCTATTCCTATTGGATTTATAGCAGAATAACCAAAGTAGTTATTTATAGGAATATAAAGGTCATCAACTAATGGTAATTCGAATAGAAACTCGAATTGGATATCTATACTTAAGGTTAAAATCGTCCTAGTTTTAAATAACAATCAAACTTCACCAAATAACACAAAAGCTTATGTTGAATTAGGGCATAATTCAGGTTTTGAATCACAATTCAACTTAACCAAATGGCACAAAAGCTTATGCTAAATAATGGCTATGGAAGCAAACCATAAATTACTGAACAATTAAAGAATTGATATAAGGGTGACGCAAAGCATGTTGCTATTGGTAAATGCACATAAAATCGTTAAGTAAATTGAGCATAATTGATCAGGATGAGAGGCCTTTACCCCTTCAACCCGCTTGGGGAAACCATGTCCTTACTGAATGACCGTTTGAGAACCGTAATGCATGGTGAACAATGCTACTCAAACACAGTGGAGAGGGAAGGAAAAAGGGTAAAGGAGACGAATTGTGTTAGTGGATCCTAGGATTTTGCGGACTTTCGGAAGATTGGTTTTGTGGAAAAAGGACGTAAAGGACAAAAAATGGGGAAGGAGATATGAATCAGGATTTGCTAATTTAGGCGACAACTATGTAGGAGTACCATTGGGAAAGGAAAACGAAAACTGTGTAAGATTTGGAAGGAGCAGGTTTTTCTAGATAGAAGCATGTAAAGTGAAACGAAACGAGGATAAAGTGTGAAAATTTAGGGGGAAGAATAACAAATTGCATCGGTTAGTGGAAACTAATGAAAAAACCAATGCAAACATAATATGTGCATCGGTTGAACATATAACTGGTGCAAATAAAGGTATTTACTTCTCCTTATTTGCACCGATTTTCAGTTAAAACCAAAGCAACTTACTTTTTCTCTATATGATTGTTTTTTCTATACCAACTGCACCGGTAGTTATCTTAGAACTGTAGCAGAAAATAGTATTTACTCCGGTTGTTAACATTACCAGTGCAAATGAGGCGAAGCAACATATATGATTTCTAGTAGTTCACGTGATTTGTGGCTCTTGAATCTGGATACCACACATCATCAAGTAAATCCTCTATCTTTGCAGTATCATTTTCTTTTATTTCTATGTCACTTTTACTGTCCTGCCGTGAGAATGTTTGCACGTGGGTTTCATGAACTGCTGCATTGTTGAGTTGAGTAGTTGTTTATGTTAAATCTAAAATAACACTTACTGGCTGTATGTCCAACCCTTTCACAAATTTGGCATTTGTGTCTATTATTGTTGTTACTGTTTCATCTTCCCTCTCTACCCCTTGATCTAAAACCACCTCTCTGACTATCAATTTGTTGATTTCTATTGTTTCTAGTGTTTCTTTCTTGATTTTTATTCTTGTTAGTAGCATAGTTTGCTGTGTAGTTGCTGGTTACTTTATTTTGCTCCAATCTTACTTCATGTGATAACAGTGTTGATTGCATAAATTGTAGAGATCGATGAGAAATTTTCAGTAGTAGATAGAATAACAACAACGAATTCATATTCATCATCTAAACCATTCAATTGAAACATTATCTATTCATAATCAATAACTTTATGGACAGATGTAGCAAGATGGACACATAGTGTTTCGACTTTTAATGTGTATTCTCTAACACACATTTCACCTAACATTTCTTGATGTTTTGTAGTTGCCTTCTGTAGCTCATAACCTTTACTGTAGATTGTGAACTGAAAATCTGTTCGATTGTTTGTTAAATTTCATAAGTGATTTTTGCAGCTTATTAGCGGTGGAAAAATATTTGGGCCCACAGAGGGAAGAAGCCAAAAACTGATGAAATTATCTTGTCCTTGATATGAAGTATATTCATTGTTGCTGACCAATTTTCCTTCATTGTCAGTTACATATCTTGTAGGGGTGGTAGTGGTGCCAAACACATACTCTTTAAGACCATATCCCTTGACGGAAGTTGCGATTTGAAATTTCCACATTAAGTATTTTGTTTCATCTAGTTGTGTTGTTACAATTTGGCTCTGTGGTTTGATGACGGATTTTAGCACTTCTTGATTGACCGAGTTTGTGTTGGTGCAAATCTTGTAGTGGATGTTGGTGATGTTCTATCTTCGGCCATTGCAAAGAACATAGATAAAGTCGAGCAGTTGCAAAAATAGAATAGCTAATAAGAAACCAAAAATGCCTACAGGTATTGAACTTGTCCCTTTAAGAATTATGATGAGAAATAGTCAGTAGCAACCACTTCCTGACGAAAGATACTTTCTGAAATTGGTATGAATGGCTGTGACGAAATTTTGATTTCTTGAGCAAAATCTTTTGATTATCGTATTAATGCTTTTGATATCCACGATAGTTTTGAACTGGAATTGATGTTGCAGCCAAGAACATGAAAGTGTTCTTCGGCGTGGCACTTGAATTCTAGTGAAAAACTATATCTAACTCCTAAATGATGATGTTATACTCTGATTGGAGAAAAAATCAACTGATTCAAATGCTATTTTGACTTTTAGAAACTGCTCTACTCTTAATTTTGAAGAATCAGGTTGGATGTGATCACTTTGATAAATTCTTGGCAAAGAAAGTTAAGAGTTGATTTCTCTAAGGCTAATAGAGACTGAAAATGTTAGAAATCTAGAAATAGTTATAGAAGAAAATGTATTTTATTGAGAAATGATATATTATACACACGGCTAAACGGAAGACAGAAGTCTAATATATATTACATTGTATATGGGCTTTGGCCTAATAAGCATATAATTGAAGTCGGCTTATAACATATTAATAGAAAAGATAACATGAAAATAGTATTAAGGACAAAGTTACGAGTTTTTTTAGTTGTAAGGATGGTCTGCTAGAATTTATTTTAAAGGAAACATCAGATTTTAGGTATCAATTTTACAGTATGCTTGGTATCGGAATTTGACTTCCAGTTTTTAAGTACTAGTTTACAGTGTGTATGTGTTAGACCAAAAAATGGCACTAACACCCAAAAAATCATGTTTAGATCATGAAATATGAGAAAATAACTGAAAAGTGCAAGAAACAGCAAGACAACAAAAAATTTATAGTAATTCGGCATTATTGAGGCTACATCTACTCCATAATTTCTTAATTCACTAAGAAATTACATTTACAATGAGTATTATCCTCAACATTCAATTCAAAAAGAATAATTCTCTCTGAATTCACCGATTTGATTGAAGTAGGTGATTATCTATTGTTGGCCGCTAGCCATGGCATGTGTGAATAGTGGAATTGCCCAAAAAGTCCCCTCAATCTCCTCTTAATGATCGATGAATTTATGTGCACAATAGGAAGTTCCTTCCAGATCGGACACATGGCAAGTGATCCACACATTTTGATGGTAGTTACCCAGAATACATGGGTAAGTTTGTGGGTTAGTGGTTTAGGTCATGGACATATGGCACAAAGACCGTGATATCAGGCATTAATAGGGAATGTGGTGAAAGCTCTTCGTCGTGTCGAAGCCTGCTCGAACCAAATCTATTCGACCCGTTGTATTTGAACCGAAGCCCTCAACCCGAAACCTGTTTTCCTGCTCGACCCAAAGCCATCGACCGGGTAGCTGGTATAAATGTTTGACTTGGTGACATGGAATTGTTGCAGCTTGGTTTTTCTATTTGTTGACCTGATCCCCAACTCTCGAATGGACATTGTAGCAACCCGAATTCCGACAAACATTTGTTTTCAAAAGTTCCAATTTATTGAAACTCGAGTTGGTTCATATGGTATCCTGTAGAAAAGATAGAGATAATAAATATATCAAAGCTCAGAAAACATCTCACAACGTAATGGAATAAAATATAATATAATCAAATATAGCCTTACCAAAGTAATAATACTGCCTAACCAGTATCCAAAGCTATCGTGCCTTTGCCATAAACCTAAACTACGAGTGTGTTATCAGGAGGGGGTTAGAACACAAGTTTTGGTTACTGGACTGAATTACACATTCTGAAATAACCCAACAATCCACATGTTTTCGATTAAAATGTTACATAATACATATAATTAAGTACAACTTATTTCATCCTATAAGTCTTCTTAATTTACTCTTTCTTATTCCATCAAGACTATCATGACTTATCGTTGTTGTTTACTTATTAATTTAGTTTTCTTAACTAAGGTTTATTAATAAGTTTCCTTTTCCTTTATTATAACCACGTTATAATTTCCACTTGTTCCTAGGACATGCCTACCTATTATATTCCATTCTCATTCATATAATTGGTTATATTTCATGTTCATTATTATTCTCTTTAGGTTCTTTAATATGAACCAACCTCTGCTGTTGTAACATCCATTTATTTACCATCTTGTATATTTTAACACGTACCATTTAATTCTATTAACTACAATTAAAGTCGCTTATAAACCAAACGTTCACATCTTCCTAGGACAATAATTAATAATGAAGTATCTTTATTTTATCAATCACAAAATATATATTTGTTGCACCCCAATAGACATTATTAATTTATTATTTAATTAATTATTGTCTGTTGTATACATATATTTTTATATATGTTTAGGCACCAGACATCTCACATTAAGTTAACCACTTGTGGATGCTGGATTTGCAGGGCAGTTCCAGGCAAGCTTCTACCACAAGTTAAAGTTAACCTTGTGCCTCTAATGCGGTTATCTATAATTTCCCAATTACTATAAATTTTACATACAAATTGGCATATCTATTCTTTTTCATTATTCTAAAATTTTACTGTAATTCTATTTACAACCTTTTGGCATAATAGTTCTCTTAAGAAAATATTCATGTTTATTGTAAATTCCATAATTACAGTGTTTACAGTAATTCCCACTTCAGACAGATGATTAATGGAAATAGGCTTTATACAACAGAAATGTCTTAATATATTCTATGCCGATTTAGTCTCAATTACCACAATTATTCCCAGTTTCACTGTAATTTGATTTACAATATCCAATTTGTCATTAACAATATTTTCCATAACATATTAACTTTTGCTGTAAATCTCACAAATTCAGTAATATAGTAATTTTAATCCAATTAACAGATTCATAGAATAGATTTATACAACAGTAATATTCTAAACATAACTAAAAATGAATTATATCGCAATTATCACAACTTACAGTTATCTAGCATGTTAAGAATGATGGGGAATGTAAACGGTAAATATACCAATATTTAAAAAGGTACAGTTTAAGTCCACTCACCAGACAACTTTCCAATTCTTGAATTTGATTCAGATCTGTGATTCCGTGGTCTTCCAAACTGAATCTAATATTAAACAACCACCGATTTACAAATCTAATACTAAAAGAAGAAATAAAGAGGAAGAGAAACCTAAATATATCAGATTCAAGAACTTACCTCATGTTGATCATAATTCTGAACACCTATTTGTAGATTTATATCTCTTATCTTCAAATCTTGAATCAGATCCCCTATGAACTAATATTTGGATTTTTTGAAAAGATTTGGAGGAAGAAGAGAATGGCAGAGCCTATGCAACATCTCGGAAAATATGAGTTTAAAACTAGGCCCTTCTAGTATATTTATAGGTGTACGAGAAAGTCTGGTCCATCGGATTTAATCAATTAAAATCCAAGCCATTTAGATCAGAAATCAATGTCACACGGAAAACAGATCTGGACCGATCGGGTCGATCCCTGTGTTGACCAACCTGAGGTGGGTCGACCCATGTATGACCTATGTCGACCCATTCTAGGTCCATGCACGTTTTCTACTGCATTTTGTTTTCTGGTTTTAATGTTAATTGATATACACGTAAATGTGTATATTTTATCCGCTTATTTATCTTATTTTCCCTTTAAAATAATTGATACTTTGTATTTATAGTTGTATGTTCAGATTGTTGACAAGAAGCATGGTTTAGAGCATTTGATGGATAAAGCATGAAGAATTTGCTTAAAAAGAGTGAAGTTTAAAATTGCTAAAGCTTGAAGAGTCTAAAGCTTGAAGAACGGTTGCAATTATATTTCAGTTAAGAAGATTTGGCTCAATAAAGACTCAAACTGCATTCACATTAGCTCATTTGGAAGGCCTCTTACTCATGTTGCGTTCACACTAGTCTATTTGCTAGACCACTCACTCTAAAGCTGCGTTCACACTGGCTTATGTGTTATTTGGGTTATTTCTTTAGTCCCACATTATGTAATTAGTTAGCTAGCCTTTGTCATATCAGCTATAAATACATTGTATCTTAGTCTTGTAAAATTTACATTAGGTTTTATTCTGTAATTCTCTTCTTGGAATAAAATCATTCTCTCCCTTTCTTTTTACTTTTTGTTTATTTTATTTATGTTCATGTTATTTATTTTCTTTTTCTCTTCTTCTTTAGCTATGTCTAGCTAATCCCCTTTGATTAGGGGGTGATGATGCTGATAGTATGATTCAATATGAATCACATAGCCAAAAGATGAGGACTGTATACATGTAGATCTGGATCTGAATTAAGGGTTAGATCTGAACCTTCATACCCTGTGTCGTTTAAGAGCTGTGCTCCTTCACAGGGTATATTCGAGTTCAATCTAACACTTATCAGATTTAGATTTAATATTTAGGGTTTTAGAAATAAAATAGTGAATCTGTCCTGATAGCCTATGGTTGTAGAGCTGAGCTCCTGCATAGGCTATGCTTGTCGTTATTTACATATTTGTTTCTAAAAACCTATTATCGTTGATTCATGTTTGTGACAGAAACATGTATTAGATCTGGTTAATCTTTTGGCTATTGATGATTATGAATCTGATCTATGTCGTTACCCCCTAATTGCTTTCACTTATTGTTAAAACTCTCTTTTATTTAATTTTGCTATTTTCTTTGTTTTCAACCAATCAAAAGTTAGGGATAACTTGATTGGATTTATTAATAAAATAATTTGGTCCCAGAGTTCGACACCCTCTACAACAATCCTTGTTGTTTAGGAAAGCCAAACGGATTTTACAGTTGTTTACAACTGTATAATTTGTTCGCAAACAAATTTTGGCGCCGTTGCCGGGGACCAAAATAATTTTTATTTTTAAATCCTTCGAGTTATAATTTTTTATTTTTATTTTTCTTCATATAAAAAAAAACACAAAAAATATTTTTATTTTATTTTGTTTCCTTTTGTTTTCTAGTATAGATAAAAAAAAATCCTGATTGGTTTGATTTGGTGTTAGTCAATAATACTGTAATCTTCCTACCAAGAGAAAAAAAAGGAATTGCAGTTTTTGTTTGATTTGTTTCCTTTCTTATTCCCGTCTTTACATTTCTTTGTCTACAAGAAAAAAAAATCTTGTTTATTTGATTTGGTATCATTTGGTTACCACAATCAGAACAAATAAGAGAAAAAAATATATTCTTGCCAGATTTTGTTTCAATTTCTTTCCATATTTTTTTCCCTCTTCAATACAAATTCCTTTCTACAAATCTAACAGATAATAATAAAAAAAAAATTCCTTTCCAACTTTTCTGTTCTGTGATTTTTCTCCCTACATAAACCCTTCAAACCACACGTCCATAATTCCCGATCACCATACCACTGCTAAGACCAGACAGCAAAACCATAGTTTACCTTCATCATTCTTCACCGACCACATCTACTTCAACTACGCTACACACATCCATCTTCTACCTCAACAAACATACCCTCCGCATAATTTCTGCTGCAATACCCTGTCAAACATCACCTCAACTTAACTGAACCCCCTGTTCAAACAACCAGAATAGACCACTTCAAACCCCATCTCCCTGAATCCGTCATACCCACCTCACCAAACACTGATAATCTCCAGGCACGGCTCTTTAAATCTTGATCGCTTCTGCACACCATCTACATCACAAGGTCAGTCCACTATCATCCATCCTCAATTTCCTCATCACCTGCCACAATTCACCACATTCTCTACAAAACAAATCACAAACCATCCACCACTTCAGACAAATACCAGCCGCAACTCAAAACTGACCATCCTTCATTCCCCCAGATTTGCATCCATCAGACCACAAACTCTTCAAAACCCTCCACCCACTTCTCCCCTGTTGCAAATCTGACCAACCCCCTCATCTTCCACTACTTCACGCCAGTCTTAAACCACAAACCACACTTCACCATTAAAACCACACATCGCAGTCATCGAACCCCTGCAGATCCACATAATCAACCACAGGCTACAGCAAACTGACATCCTCTCCAAAACATACTCCGATCACCATCACAAGCAACCTCCCACCGAAGTCAAACAGCACTCCTCACTACCTCAGCCATACTGTAAAAAATCCACCTTTTCAAGCATCCCCAACTCCGCAACCATCTGCAACCCTCCCACTTGAAAACATCGCAAATATACTTCAGCAACATGATCGGCCACAGCTCCACATAGCTGCCCTCACTTTCACCTTTAACTTGGCAGCAACTTCTTGACACAGCAGCTGCAAAATAAGACCACAAACCATATTTCTCAATCCACCGATCTGAAGCCGCCTACCCAATTCAACAGCCAATCCCACGCAATCACCCCCCAAATCCCTCTCCGCGCTAACCTAGAATCACCATCCCTAATAGCTGAAAATCGAATCCCGTTATTGACTCGAAAGTCACCATTTTTTTTCTACGAATTCGAATTTATCTCTTCAACTTTTTATTTTTTCTGATTTTGCAATTGAAAGGGATCGGGAATTCCTTCTGTAATATATCTGTAAATGTGGGCAAGGTCTGGATGCTTCATGAATTTCAATTTGGTTTAGTGTTGGGCTCAAACTTCACTTTTGGGCTGGATGTTATTTGCGTGAATTAAAATTGTGTTTGTGACTTTTGGGTGAATTTTGGTTTGAGTTTTAAGACTTAGATAAAAGAAAAAAAAAACATTTCACTTAGGAAATTTGTTTTGCTTTCAAAAAGGGTTTTAGTTTAGTTTTTTTTCACTTTTATCTTAATTTTTTTTCTTTTATTTTGTTTTGTTTTGATTTTGGTTTTCATTTTATTTTCAAAACATTTTGTGCTGGGCCTTTGTTTACTCTTTTGAAAAAAAAAGGTCAAGGGAAAGTGAACAGAGTTCGATCAATCAAAGCAAACAAAAATTCAGAGGTCAAATCAATTTGCAGACAGAATTGTTCGAGCGGTTGCACACCAAGTGGTGTGTGAACGCGCTAGCGCGACTCAACTGCACTGGACGGACTGCCAATCAAGGTGAGTATTTTCTAACTCTACAGGGACTGCTGCTGCAAATAAAAAATATATATAGACACTGCTTGTAAAAATCTTCTGCAGGGACAATGGCTTGCTTGTAAATTTTTATTTCTGCAATTTAGTATTCTGTGTTTATTCTGTGATTGATTATTCTGTCTGTTGATGTGTGATTGGAAGTTTTAAAACGAACGTGGAATAAATTGTTTTGAAATCAAATCGATAATTTCCCAAAGCTCATAGGACAAAATATTCGTTAAATTGACAATTAGGATTGATACTCTCTGAGGTGTCTAAGGAACGGTAGAGTCTAGAACTCAAACAGGTTCTTAAACCTTCAGTCGTGTTTCTACGGTGATTCGTGGCACACTGATAATCCCTGTCCGAATCTGGCCTAGACTTGTATTCATATAATCCAAAGTTGTTAATTTTAACATATTTTTTTTAAGAGCTTTCTTGAAAATGTCCCAATTCCCTTATTCCTACGGATTTTATGATAGTTGTGAAAATCAATATAATCCATATAATTTTACACCAAATTCATATGGGTATTTTAATAACAACTATTGTACAAACAATTTGAATTTCACGCCACCAACTTTTCAAAATTTTCAAGATAATCCCGTTTGTACACCACCAAATTTTCACAATAATGATCAACCCTCAACTCTTGAAACGCGTATTAAATCTTTACTTGAAATGAGCACACAACAAAATCAAGAAATAAATGAGTTGTGTAATTCATACTTGTGCAATAATTTGAGTCAAAGTTTTCAAAATAATCAAAATTCGAACTCACTTCCAAATTCAAACGATTTTGATTATAACCCTTGTCAATTCAATTTTGAACTCCAAAATGAATTTCAAATTCAAAATGGAAATGTGAATGAATTTTCAAATGGTTTTGGCAATGGGAATAATTTCAATGATGGTGCGATTAACGATTCTTGTTCTCAACAAATTCAAATTGAAAATTCTCATATAAATAATTATAAATTTGATTTTGTTGTGCAAGTGAATGAAATTCACGATAATCACACGAATTTGTTGCTTCAAGACTACTTGAATTTTCGTGAAAAACAAAATAATCAAAACCGAACGTGTGATGATTCAAATGATAATCCACCTTTGCCCACAATTGATGATTTTCAACTAACAACTTTTGAAATTGAGGAAATTCTTAATGAAGTTGTTGAAAACTCTATGATTGATTTGAATTTAAATTCTCTTGAAAATGAAGACGTCAATCTTCAATTTGATCTTCCTCTTTTAGATTCTGAAAATTTCAAAAATTTAGCAACTTTAGATTGTCAACCTGATAAAAATGATGAAGTTGTTAATAACTGTTTAAGTGAGGACGACTTTGATGAGCCAAAAATTCTTGAACTGATTGACGATAATGTTGTTGGGTCCGAAACTGAAATTGAAAAATTTGAAAACTTTGAAATTCTTGAGGTTGAAAACAATGAAACTGCTGAATGTGATCTTAAACACAATAACGATTTTTCTGACATTGTTGAAACCCCTTGCGACTTGATCGTTTCAACTGTACCTCACTGTGATCACTTGTTTTTCAATGACAAATTTCTGCAGTACATGAACTCTTTCTGGAATAACACTGTTTTTGAGAAAACACAATTTCAAAATTTACTGAAAATTCAGTTGTTTGGTTTTAACTTTAGGTTTACGAATGAACCTTTAGTTAACAAATTTTCAAATATCAAAGCAAAACTGAACAATATTTCTCAAAACAAGTGTGGGGGTGAGAATGATGTGCACGTCTCTCAATTTATACATCATCTGAACAAATCAAATTTTGTTTTTGAAACTTTTACTGAACCCCAGCTCAATGACCTCTCTTTAGTTGCTACGAAAATTCAATTCGGTTTTAGGATCAATTGTAAGCTCAAATTTTTAAAACTAGCAACTCAAACTATTGAAAAAACAAAATTTGTTTTTCCAAGTCTGACACGTGATATAAACTCCTTTATGATTTGGTTTTCTGCGCTTCAGCTTTGTCTCATAATCTTAATGAGGCTGATCCATTGGTCCATTATGGACCGGTTCATCTACTCGATGACTGCGTATTTTCTGCACGCGCATCTGGTAATCCACGCATACCCTCTTATTTTCTTTCCCTTTCACTAAGATATGTCTGATTAACAACTGTGAGGACACAGTCACACTCAAGTGTGGGGGGGAGGGGATTTACATTACATCAGCAATCAAATTTTATGAACTTGGTCATTCATTGAACAAAGATTAACTTAAATTCATAAATAACACCTTGGTTCTTGTTTGATAAGTTGAATTGTTGGGTGATGGGAATGAACATTATTTATTCATTGAGTCGTAATGTGTCTTTTTAAGATTCTAGCTTGAGACTGTGCAGACGTTAGTCGTGTTCTGGAGTAAGTGTGTCAACCCTTGTTATACATGTTAGAATGTGCAAGTAAAATGATCAAAAAAAAAAAAAAAGATTTTGCACCTACATTTGTTGGATTTTCTGAGTTCGGTTTCATGCATAATATTTTTTTTCTCACTCAAATTTTCAAAATCGTAAGTTCTAAAATCCACTTGGCCCAAATTAAGGAGAAATGACTCACTGTAGCGTTCTTCTTCGATACCCCACGTTATTCAAACCCAAGTTTTAGTCGATTTATATTCATGTTTCGACAAGTTTGTCTTATATTAGTATACTTAAGAACCTTTCATTTTCAAAGGTTAAAAAACGTCACTTTTATACCAATATTACACTACCCACTCCGTACTTGTTTTAAGGTAGGATAACCATTTACACATCTTATTTTATGTGGGTTATCTATCTTACGAAACTTTGCTTATCTTTCCTTTCAGCTTTTTATATAACATCAATCCAGACTTGTGTGTTGAATTAGGGTTATAGAAGTGGAGTAACTAGGGCATACAAAACTTTCCTTTCATGAAGTGTTGGTTATGATTCGATTAGTAGAGGAGGAATCAAATGAAATACGGTGTCATTCCATTCCATTTTCACTCATCATTCATCATGCAAATATAAAAAAAAAAGTGAAAAAGAAGAAGAAGAAAACAAGAAAAAAAAGAAAGAAAAAAAAAATGAAATAAAGAGAGAGTCTCTCAGAATAAAATAGTCATTCATTATTCTTGACTATAAAGCATTCATTTCCATTCCATCCATATCCACCACACCGTACTTGGAAGTGAGGATTGTAGTAGAGGAGATGAAAGGAAACAAAATATCTATATGTGCCTTAGTATTACTTTATCTTTTGTAGCTTGAAGTTCAACTAATACACTTGCCCTCTTATCTATAATATTTTTTTAGAACTTACAAAATTTTCCTTCATCTATGCATAACTCACATCCAATACTTTATAGTTACACTGGTGCAAAGTTGTTTAATTTAAAAAAAAAGAATGAATAAATGATTGGGTGCACATTGTCGATGTGTAGAACTTTGGTTGACACCACGCTCTTAACCTTCAAGACAATTACAGTGTTATCAAGGAATTACGATTCAGCTTGAAAATTTTTATTCATTTTTGCACCAACAATGGGATGGACAATTTGGGATTGAACCGTTGTTATTGAAGTTAGGTAAAGTCCTTGGAATGTGAAAGACCTTAAATATATTGTTTGATTAATCTGCGTACTTAAGACGCTTTGGATTTTGTGGGTAGTATCCGCTGAAAACCCTCACGAGACAACACTCGTCCTACTAGGGACACCTAGGGGTTTAACGGCTTGTTGCATACGCTAAATGCAATCGTGTTTCCTACGAAAGTGTGACATATCTTAGTTTAGTTTATTCGAGGACGAATAAAAAGATAAATGTGGGGGTATTTGATATACACGTAAATGTGTATATTTTATCCGCTTATTTATCTTATTTTCCCTTTAAAATAATTGATACTTTGTATTTATAGCTGTATTTTCAGATTGTTGACAAGAAGCACGGTTTAGAGCATTTGATGGATAAATCATGAAGAATTTGCTTAAAAAGAGTGAAGTTTAAAATTGCTAAAGCTTGAAGAGTCTAAAGCTTGAAGAACGGTTGCAATTATATTTCAGTTAAGAAGATTTGGCTCAATAAAGACTCAAACTGCATTCACATTAGCTCATTTGGAAGGCCTCTTACTCATGTTGCGTTCACACTAGCCTATTTGCTAGACCACTCACTCTAAAGCTGCGTTCACACTGGCTTATGTGTTATTTGGGTTATTTCTTTAGTCCCACATTATGTAATTAGCTAGCTAGCCTTTGTCATATCAGCTATAAATACATTGTATCTTAGTCTTGTAAAATTTACATTAGGTTTTATTCTGTAATTCTCTTCTTGGAATAAAATCATTCTCTCCCTTTCTTTTTACTTTTTGTTTATTTTATTTATGTTCATGTTATTTATTTTCTTTTTCTCTTCTTCTTTAGCTAGGTCTAGCTAATCCCCTTTGATTAGGGGGTGATGATGCTGATAGTATGATTCAATATGAATCACATAGCCAAAAGATGAGGACTGTATACATGTAGATCTGGATCTGAATTAAGGGTTAGATCTGAACCTTCATACCCTGTGTCATTTAAGAGCTGTGCTCCTTCACAGGGTATATTCGAGTTCAATCTAACACTTATCAGATTTAGATTTAATATTTAGGGTTTTAGAAATAAAATAGTGAATCTGTCCTGATAACCTATGGTTGTAGAGCTGAGCTCCTGCATAGGCTATGCTTGTCGTTATTTACATATTTGTTTCTAAAAACCTATTATCGTTGATTCATGTTTGTGACAGAAACATGTATTAGATCTGGTTAATCTTTTGACTATTGATGATTATGAATCTGATCTATGTCATTATCCCCTAATTGCTTTCACTTATTGTTAAAACTCTCTTTTATTTAATTTTGCTATTTTCTTTGTTTTCAACCAATCAAAAGTTAGGGATAACTTGATTGGATTTATTAATAAAATAATTTGGTCCCAGAGTTCGACACCCTCTACAACAATCCTTGTTGTTTAGGAAAGCCGAGCGGATTTTACAGTTGTTTACAACTGTATAATTTGTTCGCAAACATTAATTTTATTACTTGATATAACAAATCTGATTTTGAACGTTAATAAATAATGTTATTCACTTACTTAATATATTTCTTCTATTTTATATTATTCCAGTTATGAACTATATTTACTTTTGAATTTCAAATCTACATGCACATATATACACATAATTATTTAATTCATCAATAACTTGCCTTTTAATTCTTGTCCTTTAATGGTTGCCTATTTAAGTACTTAATGATGCTATTAATTCATTATTTTATTCCCCTTTTTAATGCATTGTTTTATTCCTCTTTTTAATGCATGTAATTATTTATGCATTTATTTCTTTCTTCTCTTAACTTGCACCTTTTATTTCAACATTAAAACTCTATGCATATATACATATTCATGCAATCTTTATTTATTACCCATTTTAATATTTAATTAAATGTGGGGTGTTACATTCTCTCACCTTCAGAAAATTTTGTCCCCGAAATTTGGTAGGGTAAAATTAAGTAATCCCTTGCACAATATACATCCACCATGTGTACATCCAACTTATGCAACCATGTGTGCACTCTTGCAAAGTGTAATAGAACATAGTAATACATGAATGTAATGTATGCCTAAGTGATACCTCCTACATGAGTGCAAATTTGTCTTGAAAATCTTTTGAAAACATGATGCACACATCCTAAATATACTGGCAATTTCTACATGAATGCAATATTTTGAAAATCAAAATACTTTTTCATTCAAATTTTCCCACACTCCTACAGAGCAAGAGCAAAGTTCATCCAATTTTTGCATCCAAATCCCTACCAACTAACTTTAAATTTCCGAATTTCAAAAAAAAAAAATCTAATTTTCTAAATTCGATTTCTTATGTTATAAAAGGGTAAAAACGGAAAATTTTGTATCTTTCGTTTTTTAATGTACCTTTTCTTCTTGTACTTGGATTTTATGCAACTATTATATAAAAATTTCCTATATTCCTATACAAGCACAGTCCACATAAGAAAATTTTCTTTATTTCAACTTATTTAGTAAAAACCCATTTTTATTCCCATTTCTCAAAATTTTCCTCAACAGTCATGTTTGTTGCTTTATTGGTTGAAAAGCCCATTTTTTATTCCCGTTTCTCAAAATTTTCCTCAACTGTCAAGTTTGTTGCTTTACTGGGTTTGTTGTTAACATTTTAGTTATGTCATTACTCTTTTCTGCCTTATTTAACTTAATCTACTAATCTAAGTTTAATCTTCAAATAAGCCTTCTAGTTCTTTAACTAAAACAAGCGCTTTACGCAAATACTACTAAGGGCTAAGAATCCTAGGACCATGTTCCCTCCGACAAAGAAAAGTCCAAACCAAAGGATCTAAACACTTACTCTTTACCATCTACTAGTCATCACTAGTCCTTGCTGTGTACTAACAGTCTTTTCCAAGCAACGACCTAGGCTTTATAGTGATTATGCACTCTTCGGGAATTTACTATTATTCCAAAATTATCCTTGCTGTTTACTTCATAATCTCAAAGTTTTTCCAGTCTTTCCTAGGTACTAATCCTTACGTACTCCATGATTTGAAAAACATGGTTTGGCTTCTTCATTTCATTTTTCTTTAAAAAGTAAAAGTTTCAACACTTTATTTTTCCTCATTAAAACTTGTCTTTGCCAAACCATAAAAATTTGTCATCCCAAAAAATGCAAAACTCTTTTTTTTCAAATCATTAAAATTGGTGTAGACAAGAACAATTGTTTCTCAATCAGTTTCACAACCGATCTTGTTTACAAGATCAGTTTAATAACTTACATTTAGGTGCAAATATCTACTCCATTCTTAATTCTTACAACTTTCTGCTCCACGCAAAAAAAAATGTCAAACAATTATAAAATTTATTGTCAAAAGAATAGAGATTTTCAAAATTTTGTTTACCGAAAATTTTAGTTTTTACCAAAATGCATTCTTTTCTATGTTTTGCTTTTTAATCATTTCATACAATATAGCTTAAAAACTAGTGAGCTATACATGCTCTATAATGTGCACATTTTTCTGAAAGAATTCATTTTTAGACAAAAATCTCACAAGAAATCATCGTTTCCAAAATATACCTCATTTTTTCTTTGAAATGCAATATGTACTTTTTCAAATATGTTCCTTACATATATTTTTTTCAAACATAAAAAATACTCCCCTTTTTATTTCAATTTTTTTTCTACACAATTTAGCTAGTACATATTTTAACAATTGTAACTTTTAACATCAAAACTTGAAAAATATCATAAAATATCACCCAAAAACTTTTAATTTTTCAAGTTCTCAAAAGTTAATAATGGGGCTAAACTCAAGTTGGGTTCAAAACTTACCTAGATTCCCCCCACAAAGTCATTTCTCTCATATATATATATATATATATATATATATATATATATATATACACATATATACATTCCTAATGCATTTTCCTACTTTTCTCTTCCCAACTTCTAAGACTCAGCTATCAAACCCACTAATCCATCACACTAACATATGGGATATATCTTTCTTCATTACCAATTACATTGTACACCTTTTACCCAAGGGTCTTAAATTTCCATAACCATTTATTTAGTGTACACTACTGATAGACCAATTCTATCCATATGCCTCTCTTCCTGTTAGTGAGTTCCTTTATGGATCTAGGTGTATATAAAATATATTTATATTTTTTTAAAATACAAATACTTTCACTCACTGTCTATACAAGAATCATGAACCAAGCTCTGATACCATATGTAACAACCCTAATTCCAACAAACAGTTTTTTTTTCAAAAATCCCAATTTATCGAAACTCGAGTTGTCCTCTGTGGTATTGTGCAGAAAAGACAAAGACAATAAATATATCAGAGATCATAAAACATCTCACAACGAAATGGAATAAAATATAATATAATAAAATATAGCCTTACCAAAGTAATAATAATGCCTAACCAGTATCCAAAGTTATCATATCTCTGCCATAAACCAAACTTACGAGTGTGTTATGAGGAGGGAGTCAGAACACAAGTTGTGGTGACTGGACTAAATTACACATTTTGAAATAACTCTACATATACCGTTCAGTTATGTTTTCTTATTTATTAGGTTAGTTTGGGTTAATATCATTCAAGGCTTTACATACATGTCGTACCCATCTACCTCCAGGTAGATTAACCTAATATAGTATATATGTAGCTACTCGCAATATATCAAGGTACTTCCCATGGTACCCTTCTTGCACGGTCTCCGCCGTCATGCCTCCAACGTGTATGCAACTCTCATCCTACGCCGAATGACATACGGACCTTCGTATTATTACACGCGTTCCACACAGAATTACCATTGCTATGCTACGCAAGTGTACGGACTGACATATCCAAACTCCTCAATCAAATCAAGTCTCAATCACGGAGTAATGCCCTAGCGTCTACGATACACCACCCGGTGCGGTGTGCGTGTACCTAGACGCTCACACGTGCATATTGTCTACCGTACCCCGAGTCCCGTAATAGGGCTGCATCCAATGCATGGAGCTTGTCTGGAGCTTTTCCATATCTATATAGGTCAACTAACAGGGCCTAAAGTACAAATATCTAAACTATAGTCTGCATTTTCACGGTGGATATGGTCTTTACCACGATCACTCCCTCAACTAGTGAAAGTCTACATCAAGAGCCATGTGATGTACCCCTAGCAAACAATCTACATCCAAATTGGCATGTCCCGCAACCAAAGTTTTGATAGTGATAGATCGATGATTTATAGGTTTAGCTCTAGTCTTTCCACATCACACTGACTACCGATAACAAGTACTCGACAATTACTATCCTTTATTTAGTCCTGACCAGCCTATCTGTAGGAAAATTGTCGAATCACCCGGCCAATGCCATACGGCCACAGCCTTCTGACTGCCAAACTGCCGTTGTAGTCAAGGTATACTCACCGGGTGTTATCGCGCAGACCCAACCTTTGCGAGCACAGTCTAAGCATGCACCGCAATAGAGGACCACCATGCAGTACCCTACCACATCCCTCGGAAGACACATGCTTCCTTCAAGTTCCGCAGAGCCGGCAAGCATAATATCAAGTAGAAGAATCAGATGGACGTGCTCCTTTTGTGCCTCTAGACACCTCGATGATCTAACTAATTGGGTTCTTCACCTTCATATGTACGGAAAGGTCCAAGCGCATCACGCTAACGTGTTATTATACCCTAATATTTTAATTGTGCGTTTGTCTTATCTTATCAGATTGATTATCCACATTTTACCTTTTCTTTCAAAATACCAGTTTTTCTCTGAGCCCCTTATATCTCTAAGGAATGGACCCCTCTCGCTTATCAATTTAGTGATATAACTTAACCCGTTTAAGTTCATTAATAATCCCACAACATTTTATTCCCTAGATTGTATTTAACAAAAATAATTTAAAATCTTATTACATTATTACCATATCATTCATTGTCCAATTTCTGGTTTACATGTTACAATAACATGTTCTGCTTAACGTATAATTAAATATATCTTATCACAATCCACATGTTTTCTATTAACATGTTACTTAATACATATAATTAAGTATAACTTATTTCATCTCATAAGCCTTCTTACTTTACTCTTTCATATTCCATCATGCCTATCACAACCTATCGTTGTTGTTTACTTATTAATTTAGTTTTCTTAACTAAGGTTTATTAATAAGTTTCCTTTTCATTTATTATAAGTTATGTTATAATTTCCACTTATCCCAAGGATAAGCCTATCTATTATATTCCATTATCATTCATATAATCAGTTATAATAGGTTATATTCCCCGTTCATTATTATTCTCTTTATGTTCCTTAATATGAACCAACCTCTACTGTTGTAACATCCTTTTCTTTACCATATTGTATATTTTCACACATACCATTTAATTCTATTAATTACAATTAATGTCACTTATGAACTTAACGGTCACAACTTCCTAAGACATTAATTGACAATGAAGTATCTTTATTTTATCAATCCCAGAATATCTATTTATTCTAGCCCAACAGATATTACTAATTTATTTATTTACTTATTATCTATTGTATACATATTTTTTATGTTTAGGCACCAGACCTCTTACATTAAGTTGACCATTTGTGGATGCTGGATTTGTCGGGCGGTTCCGGGCAGGCTTCTACCACAAGTTGAACTTACCCTCGTGTCTCAAATGCAATTATCTACAATTTCCCAAATACTGTAAATTTTACATACAAATTAGGCATACCGATCCTTTTTCATTATTCCCAAATTTTACTGTAATTCTATTTACAAACTTTTGGCATAATAATTCTCTTGAGAAAATATTCATGTTTATTGTAAATTCCATAATTACAGTGTTTGCAGTAATTCCCAATTCAGGCAGATGAATAATGGAAATAGTCTTTATACAACAGAAAAGTTCTTATCATATTCTACGTAGATTTAATGTCAATTATCACAATTATTCTCAATCTACAATTTCCAATTTGTCATTAACAATATATTTTGTAACATATTCACTTTTACTGTAAAATCTCACAAATTCAGTATTACAGTAATTTTAATCTAGTTAACAGACTCATAGAATAGATATATACAATAGTAATACTCTTAAAATAACTGAAATGAATTATACCACAATTATCACAACTTATAGTTATTTAACATGTTAAGAATAACGGGGAATGTAAATGGTAAATATATCACTATTTAAAAAGGTATAGTTTAAATCCACTCACTAGACAGCTTTCCACTCCTTGAATCTGATTCAGATCTGTAATTCTATGGTCTTCCTAAACAAATCTGATACTAAAAGAAGAGGGAAAGAGGAAGAGAAACCTAAATAAATTAGATTCAAGAACTTACCTCACGTTGATCAGAATTCTGAACACCCATTTGTAGATTTATATCTCTTATCTTCAAATCTTGAATAAGAAACCCAATGAACTAATATTCTAATTTTCTGAAAATATTTGGAGGAAGAAAAGAATGGCATAGTCTAGGCAGAATCTGAGAAAATATGAGTTTCAAGCTAGGTCCTACCAGTTTATTTATAAGTGTACGAAAAAAATCTTGTCCATCAGGTTTAATCAATTAAAATCCAAGCCGTTTAGATCAGAAATCCACGCCACGCGGAAAATAGATCTGGGACGATTTGGTCAACCCATGTGTCGACCCACCCTGAGGTGGGTCGACCCGTAGGTCAATACATGGGTCGACCCATGTATGACCTGGGTCGACCCAATCTAGGTCCGGGCGCGTGTGCGTTTTGTTTTCTGTTTTTAACGTTAATAAATAACGTTAATTTTATTACTTGATATAACATATCTGATTTTGAATGTTAATTAATAGTGATATTCACTTACTTAATATAATTCTTCTATTTTGTATTATTCCAATTATAAACTATATTTACTTTTGAATTTCAAATCTACGTGTATATATACACGTGATTATTTAATTCATCAATAACCTGCCTTTCAATTCCTTATCCTTTAATGGTTGCTTATTTAATATAGTTAATGACAATATTAATTCATTATTTTATTCCCTTTTTTAATGCATTATTTTATTGCTATTTTTAATGCATGTATTTATTTATGCATTTATTTCTTTCATCTCTTAATTTGCACCTTTTATTTCAACATTAAAATTCTATGCATATATACATATTCATGCAATCTTTATTTATTACCCATTTTATTATTTAATTAAACGCGGGGTGTTACAGGCATGATTCTTGATCTCTAACACATGTGATTGTGATTGCTTGGACTTTGGATGGCCTGGTCACAAGGTAGGCTAACATTTGACCCCCAAAGTACGTCTTATTGCAGATGAGATGTGCTTTGAACTCATCAATTCAATCATTATTGAATAGATAACAGTTAACCATCGTGTCTTCTTAAATAGTTCTGTCACTTTGGCTTATTCCTGCATAGATAGCTTGTCATGTATTGCACTGCTTTTATTGGCCCTTATTGGGCCAAAACCTATGGCCGGAGTAGTCCAGATGATCAAGTAACCATTTAAACCTTGTCGAATCAAGAGATCAAATTCTTTGACTATAATTCGTGTTGTATAGTAACATAAGAATTCGAAAAAACAACGATTACCCTGGATCGTATTATAATCCACTGATCACATACGATTTAGTACAAGATGTTGTTGAAATCACATGATTCAGTGTCTGGCATGATCGTTAAAATCATAAGGCAGTAGAGAAGTTTGTCCCAATTTTTGTTCAATGAAGTTGTGATTTAAGTCTTTGAAGTAACGCTTGATCCATAAGCTAGCTCGTTTGAACGGGCAAGATAAATTTGTCATAGTCCAGAGATGTAGTGTATATGCTTTGAATCACGCGCCAAGTTAGGGTTGCCTTTCAAAGTCAGTCTGTTAATTGACGTTCGTTCTTCAACGCCAGTGGAGGACAAGCGAAGTCAATGTTTATTCTCCCGGCGTTAGTGGGGGTTCGGGTAAGTCCTGGACATCCAGTGCTTAAGCCTTTATACTTTCCGTCATTGTATCAGGTTAGAGCCACAGGTTTATAAATCTTAGCTGATTCAAGTCGTTTTATACCCTCTCTCAAGTCAGCGAGAGTTTGGGTTGAATACGCGAATGGTCGAATCACATTCTCTTTGGCGTAGCCCCTTTACTTTAGTTAGAAAGAGAGGATTGCCTCATCGAGTGCCAACGAACTTAGCTACTCTCATCGAATCAATCATGGAGTTGAGTAAGCTTGTCAAATTGCAAGTGAATGAATGTGGTTAGGGTGTAAGTTGATGCCCTTCGTTCATGCTTCAGCATAGTTCGAAATAGTCATCACAGTCTCTGTTTATGTCGAAAATGGACAATAACACCCAAGATGTAATTCTACACTTCACAAACAAGTAAGAACTAGAAAAGTGGTAGCCACAAACACAAAAGCAAGTAAAAACAAGGAGATTTATAGTGGTTCGGCCTAGAATTGACCTATGTCCACTTTGAAGAGAATTCTCATTATCATCGTCAAGGATACAAGGTGCATAATTTTCGCTACATTACTCATTTTTTCTTTTTTTTACAATAATCTTCTCTACTTCTTCTCTTTTTACTTTTGATTCACTCGAATTCACCAATGAAGTGATGAGAACTCTTAGACTGCGATGGTTGTTGGAGTCGAACTTCAACAACTTGAGCACTTAGATGATTTTAGCAAATCCATGGTGGTTGAGAGGTTGAATCTAAGATTGGAATAGGATTAATGGACGTTTGAATGAGTTAGAGGATTTTACAAATCAGTTTGGCAGCACTTCGTTGAGAGAAAATTCGGTCCCCCAATATGGGAAGGCATGGGGACTTTATAGGTGCAATTTGAGTGGAATGGCAGAGTTATAATTATGTGTGTGCAGGCCATCGATCGGATGCCTGATCCATTATATTCACAAAAATGCCACTGGGTTAAATTCACAACCGAGCCATGCGGTATAAAGAAACTGATCCATACACCAAGGCAAATTGCCGATCCACGGAATTTACAAAATTGCCACTGCTTGAGTTATGACCGATCCATCGTTACTGCAACATTGCCACCGCTCCATGCTATATAGAATTGGACACCGACCCATAGCATTTATGAGTATGCCATTGAATTGAACTTGTATCTGATCCACGGCTTCAAAGAATATCGACCCATCTGGAAAAACTTCAGCTCGATCCACCATGTAATTCATGTCTGACCCATGCATATATTATTATACTCGATCCATAGGTGATGTACGTTGTATAAATGGCAAACAACATAACTGACACATGCTGGTAAAAGGTAACCGATCCATGGAGCATTCACTATCTGATCCACCCTTTCAATTGTATCGGCTCATCTTTTACTTAGTACATGTGCTATGTGTTCAGATGTAAGCTTCATATGGGATTATTATATGTATATTTCACTTAGCAAGAACAATCCACATTTGTACGTTCAGGCCACGTGTCCTTTATTTTCCATGCAGCGTATGCATATACGGGAAGCTAGCTTCATGTGAAAGTTATTCAATCAAGCACGATCCATGTTGCTTTCTATTCTGACTGGTCCACGCAATAAACAACTAACCGATCCATAATGAAAGATAATGGCCGATCAATCAGTAAGTGCATGTTCGATCCATGGTATTGCTTTGCACCTATCCATAGTTATGTTCTACGTTTGATCCATTAACTACTTAGTGCCCGATCCATTTAGGAAGTATGCCGATCCACATATAAGAATATAACTGGTCCAATATGTCGATCCATCATATATGTATTTAACTAAGTACTTGAACCATGTTTTAAATAGGGTTAATATTTTCCCCTCAGAGTTTATATCTTTGCTCGTGAAAAATGCAAGCTTCAAACTGAATGTCTTTAAAATAATTTGTGTCAACACATATTGGTAGATCGGCAATAAACGTTGTACGTTTTATGGGTCGGAATATGTTTTATACGTATGGGTTGGCACGCTTACTTCATTACGGGTCGGATGCTTTCAAACTTAAATGGGTTGGGCAAAAGACATCACCGTGGATCGAAACATCCCATTAACAATTGCCCCCCTTATATTCTTTTTCCGGGTCGGGGGTCCTCTTCATTCTATCTCCTTCTGCCGCAAATTACTTTTAATGACAGCCAAGCATCTTTGAGGAAATCTGATTTCACCCCAAAATCCTCAACCTCATCCTCGATTTTTCCTTCAAATTAGATTTACGCTTCAATCCACTGCAAAATCCGACAATCGGTCCATCTCCAGCTAATTCGAATCACTTTAAATCCAAGTCCATCAAATCTGAGGCGTTTTGTTGTTGTTCAACTTGAGCCAGCCTCAGTCGTCGACTTCCAATCATTTGTCCTAGCCGTAAGTGGTTGCTTTCTCGAGAATTCACGTTAAACCCATTTTTTTTGTTTCGAAAACTCGGGTTTTTAGGGTTTGAGCCAAACTGGTTTTAGGTATTTGGTTTGTAAGTCGACTCGGATTCTTGTGGATATGAACTATATTTCTGAATTGAATCCAGTGGCTGAGTGTCGATTTTGATGATTTATTTATGAAGTTTGACCTGAGCGAATTGGAGCTTGTGCTTGATTTTTGGTGTTGAGTCGGAAATTTGGTGTGCTTCAATCTCAACATTGTACAGGATTTCACATATGACCTGCTTTAAGCTTAGATTTGTATTTGGTTTTACTGCTGAGATAATGCATATTTTTCTTTGCACATTGCATTATTGGTGTTGATTTGTACTTGACGACGTTGCCTGTTATGTGAATTCTTGTTTGTTGATTGATGTCTGGACTTGTATTTGTTGCATGGAGGCCATAATGTGGATTTGGCAGCATTGCGTACTGCTGGATAAGCATGACCACTCGGTGGCCTTCAGATTGTATTTCGAGTCTACAACGTTTTCAACGGATCGGAATAGCCCCATCCATAATGGATCGGTTGTGACTGATCCATTGATCGGTTGTGTTCGACCCATGATGGGCCGGTCATGTCCAATCTACGATGGATCGGTATGCTCGCACCATTGAAAAGCTATTTTGTTAGGGGCCTTTATTGATCAACAAGCTTTCTTGTAATACTGCACAATGCAAACCTTTTCGTGGCCACCGTCAACATCTCAAACTTATAATAAGATTATCATTCTACTTCACTGCTATGTCTGAACCTGTAACATTAAAAATACTTGCTTGTTTTGGGCTAATGTTATGTTATCGACAGCAGATTAGTTAATTGTTAAAAAAATTCTATAGAGAACTTTACGATTTAGATTACTTTATTTGATCGTTTATAGCTTTGTTAAACATCTCTTGCATGGATATAACCATTCTAATATGAATTCGCAGTGACACTTGGAATCATCTAATCAGCACAAACCAATTGTAGATTCCAAGCCTTTCTTTTATAACAACATATATAACTATGCACAACACTTCTCACTTAGGAAACACACACCTGTAATTTATTTTTAAACATGATTCCTTGTGTAGAAATGGTAACCCAACAAAAATCACGCCAACATTCTAAGGGAACAACTATGTCTACTCAAGTTGGGACTTCTGCTCAGGTTTCTGAAACTACGACGACTACTGCTCCTAGGCCAGACATCAGCCAGGATTTCCCTTTGCTCTGACTTCTTACCAAGACACCTTCCGAGATACATCCAACGACACTTTCATTACGTTCATTTAAACATTTCTGTACTCAAATAGGCATCCCAGAAACCAATGCAAAATTACCAGGAGAGAATGACTTCACTAACCTTCCACCCTTTGGCTACGTTGCAATTAACCGCTATATGCTAGTGAGCGGATCCGTTCCTCCTTTTAACCTATTCTTAGAGATGATCCTTCAGCGCTTAGCTATTGCCCCATTGCAGCTACATCCGAACGGCTATGCCATTTTGACAGGGCTTTATGTGCTTTTTATGAGGACAAAAAATGTGCGCCTGCTTTTCAGGAGATCTGCTCTTTATTTGTTTTCAAAAGGAGGGGAGAACACCCATCAATTATTTTTGTCGAAGGCATTTGAAACTTCAAGATTATTCTTGACTTGTTAGAAAGCGATCGAGGATATAGGAATCAATTCTTTTATGTTTGGTGCCCTTAAAGCTTTTATGGCAGTGGATAGAAGGAGGTGAACATAATTTCTCAGAGCTTCTTCATCTCATTTTCATCTAAGTCTTGATTCTCAAATCCTTTCTTTATTTTATAGAACTTCCCTCTCCTGATAGATATGCTGCTCCTGATCAAACTATATTTGAGACTTAGAGAGCCGTCGAAGAGAAAGAGAGAAGTAGAAAGTTTTTAATCACAGAAGGGTTCCATCGTCAATAAAACTTGCTTGACCCTTCATAATCTTTTGTATTAAGCCAATCTTCCGCTTCATCCTCCACACTTAAAACATCTGGTTCCCCAAGCACTAAAGAAGATACTGTAGCTAAAAATTCTGCCAAGGAGGTTGCTTTGAGAAAGTTCCAAGATGTTGCTAGTGGAGTTGAGGGATCCTCCCAGCCTCAACTGCCTTCTATTGAAGAAGAGGAAATTTCACATCGAGAGGGTAAAAACCCTATGGGAGCTGATGAGTAGCATGCAGAAGGTGAAATCGTTCTCGGAGATGATTTGAATGTTGAGAAAATTAGTGAGGGTCCGACTATTGTCATCACCGACAAAGAGAGTTCTATGAATATTTATAAGACTTTGATCGATCTTAGCACTACGAAAGACCTTCCAAGTGGGACTGTGACTTCGGAGCTTGCAATCAAAGTCACAAAAGTGGACACCACGATGGCTTTGACTCAAACCCCTCAATTGCGGAGGTCATTTTCTGATATAGGCCTGCGTTACACTATAACAAAAACACCATATTACAACTTTAATTTTACAATGGTGGTAAAAGCACCATTGTAATAATAAAAAAAAAAATTACAACTTTTTTCCAGAAAAGTTGCAATAAACTTATTTTTAACAACTGTGTTATTTTGACAGTTGTAATAAAAGCCAATCACAACTTTTATTTTTTGACTGTTGTAATATATGACTATATTCTAATATAATTAACAACTAATAATTAATATTTAATACATTTATATTGGTTATTTATAATTATTAACTAATCATTACTATTAATAATCAATTAGGAAGTAATAATTAATAATCAATCAGTAATATTTAATACTTGGCAATTAAGAAAAATAATTAAAAAATATAGTTAATATTACATAATTACTATTAAGTGGTTAATAATTAAAAAATAATAATTAATGCTAATCATGAATAATCAATGATTGCTATAAATAATTAAGAAGTAGAGATTAATAATGTAACAACCCGGAATTTTGGGCCCAATTTAAAAAATTTATTTTAGAAATTTAAATGAATTTAGGATATTTAAAATATTTATTTTAAATAATAACGACTAAAAACTTATTTTAATTGAAGTTGAAACAAATAAATTTAATTTAATTATAAAAGGAGTTTAAAACAGCGCTGTAGTATGAAAATTTAATTTTAAACTTTAACTGAATGTATAGGATTCAAAATAAATCGGATTTCAGTAAAACCAAAATATTTAAATCTGTTTAATCATATCTTTCTAACGAATGTAAGAAATTTAAATTTCACTTTAAAAGTTGAAAGTTATGTCCAGTTTAAAATTTATAAAAGTCGCTGTAGAATTTATATATTTTAATATAATATATAGCCCTTAAAAATAGCCATTTTACAAACGACCTCTGTTTTTGATGAAACCACTTTTGTTGGAACTGGAATGTCAAATTATTGCTAGGTTCAATTTTCCATAATTTTTCGAATTAGTATGTGAGCGTGGCGAAAGAAAATGTGTTTTGATCAATTCAGTCAAATTTGATCGACTGAAAAATAGCCATTTTTCAAACGGTCTCAGAATTCGACAAAATTAGTCTTGTTAGGAACGTATCGTCATAACGAAGCCAAACATATTTTTTCTGGATTTTTCTGAGTCCGTATATGGCCTCAGTGAATTTATTTATGCGAACGAATTAATTTAATAAAGGATTTAATTATTAAATTAAATAATACAGGCCACAGACAGCCGTTTGGGCTGACGGGACCAGGCCCGTTGGATCCGGAATATGGGCTATTGGCTGGGGACAACTTCTGCTGGACATGAAATAGAACAGTTAAGAAGTTATGGATTTTTTTATAAAAATTCATTTAAACTATATAAATAATGGAAGAAAATAAAACCCTAAAACCAATCACTATTCACCGTCATCATCTACAGCCGCCACCCCTTTAACTCATGGCCGAAATTGTACCAACTTCCTCCCTCAATATCTCTTCATCTACAGCAAATTAAACTCTAACCTTTACACCATATCGAAGAGATCATCCTCCTCTACACTTCCATACGAGTGGATCATCTTCAGGGCTCTCGAACGACGAGAACTAGGCCCTGAAACCCGCGGCAAAGACACCGCTGCCACCCCCTATACGCCTGATCGAGTGGGCCCCCTCTGCACCGTGCGTGCGCCTTCCCTAGCCGGTCAAGGTGCCACCTTCCGATCAACCTCTAGTCCCCTGTGTCGAGTGAAAAGCCGAGCCCTAGGATCGAACCCGTTTGTGAATACTTGCGGCCTTCATCTGAAAGTGGAAGAAAGGTGTATTTCTTAATTAATTAATTAATTAATTAATTAATATAAATATTATCCATCTTAATTTAATCAGAACTCATGCATTCTAGCTCGGAATTCGGTGATTTCTGAAGCTGTGAAATCGTGAAACAGAATACTACGCTTTAGAACTGATTAGGACTGATTCTGAGCTCCTTGGAATTTTAGATCTGAATTGAAATAAGGTGAGATCTCTGAATTTTAGTAATTAAATTATTTAAATAATTCCTCGCTATTTAAATAATTGTTGTTAATAAACCAGATCCGCGATGTTGTGAAATTGTTGAATGTTCATATGCTGATGTGTGACGTTTTTATCTGCTTGTTTATTATTCTGTTAACTCAGATCTATATGTTAATGATAGATCAGTAGTTGAATCACATGTTTTGGTAAATCGCCTATAGAATCGCATATTTTGGTGAATCACCTATAGAATATCATATTTTGGTGAATCGCCTATAGAAAATAAAGTGACACCTCTTATTTACATTTAGTCGGATTATAAGAAATAAACATCAAATTTTGATCGTTAGAAAAAGAGATCAAATTTTGATTATTAGAAAAAGTACAAATTTTGATAATTAGAAAAAGAGATCAAATTTACAAATTTTGATTATAAGAAAAAGAGTTCAAATTTTGATCATTAGAAAAAGTACAAATTTTGATCATTAGAAAAAGAACAAAATTTGGATCATTAGAAAAAGTACAAAATTTGATAATTAGGAAAAAGAACAAATTTTGTGATGCCATTTTATTTACATTTATTTGTGTAAATAAAAAGAACTAAATTAGATAACACTTTTATTTACATTCCCTTGTGTAAATAAAAAACAAATTTAGCGATGCCATTTTATTTATATTCTTGTGTAGATAAAAAGAACACCTTTATAGTGAATACTTTTATTTACATTCTTGTGTAGATAAAAAGGAATATCTTTATAGTGAACACATTTATTTACATAGTATGTAAATAGGACATGAAATGAAAGATACATTTATTTACATTTTATGTAAATAAGATATATTAACAAGAAAAAGTAAAAGATTACATTTATTTACGTTTAGCGTGAATAAACAAGAAAAAAAAGATTACATTTATTTTCATTTATAGTAAATAAACATGACATAAAAGAAGAAAAATTTATGTTATTCACATTTAGTGTAAATAAAACATAAGATTAAGAAAAAGAAATTATATTTTATGTAAAATGTGACATTAAAATAGAAATTACATTTTATGTAAAATGTGAGAATAGACAATAAAAAAATTACATTTTTATGGTAACATGAATCATTAGAAAAGAGATGACAATAAAAATTACATTTTTATTGTAATGTGAATCACTAGAAAAGAAATGTTTACATATAATACACTATTTTATATGATATTAGAATTCACAGAAAATGTTTTACATATAAAATATTATGATATTTGATATTAGAATAACATAGGAAATTGATTACCAATAAATGACCATTTATATGTTATTAGAAGTCATAGGAAAATGTGAATATATATAATATACTTTTATATGGTATTAGAGTTCATAGAGGAATGTTAATATATAAAATATACTTTTATATATCAGTAGAATACTTAGAAAAATGTGAGTATATAAAATTGACTTTTACATGTTATTAGAATACATAAGAAAATGTAAGGAAATAAATGTGTCACATCAGGGAAACCAAAAATACACATTTTTGGTCAATTAAAAAGAATGGGACAAAATATACATTTTTTTCAATTGAAAAAAAAGAGTGAAACTAAAAATACACATTTTTGGTCATTGAATAGGATTAAACCAAAATATACATCTTTGGCAGTAAAAAGGGATTAAACCAAGATAAACATTTTTTTTTCATTAAAAAAGGATTAAACCAAGATAAACATTTTTGTTCATTAAAAAAGGATTAAACCAAGATAAACATTTTTGTTCATTGAAAAAGGATTAAACAAAAATGTTCATTTTTGTCATTTAAAAAGGATGGAATTAAAAGTGACATTTTTAAATTCACTTTTAATGTAATGTTAAAAATATAGAAAAAAATTCATGTATTAGAAAAGAACATTTTTATTTACACTTTATATGTAAATAAAAACATGTATTAGAAAAGAAAGTTTATCTTATTTACCTTTTTACATGTAAATAAAGGCATGAATAAAGAAGTATATCTTATTTACATTTTACATGTAAATAAAAGACTTGAACTAAAAGAGTGTATTTTATTCACATTTTAGATGTGAGTAAAGACATGAATTTATAAAGGATATTTTATTCACATTTTAGATATGAATAAAAGGCATGAAATTTAAAAGTACATTTTTATATGCCTTTTTATATGCAAATAAAAACCATAGAAAATGAAGTACATTTTTATTTGCAAATTAGTTGCAAATAAAAACATGAAAATATAAAGTACAATTTTATTTGCCTTTTTATATGCAAATAAAAACCATAGAAATCAAAAATGAAACTTATATTTATATTTTAGATGTAAATAGAACCGTGAATTAAAAAGGTAAATTTATATTTACATTTTAGATGTAAATAGAATCTTGGATTAAAAAGTGAAATTTTTACTTGCATGTTATATGTGAATTAAAACATGAATTAGAAAGTACATTTTTATTTGCATATTTAGACGTAAGTAAAGAATAGAATCAAAGTTACATTTTTATTTACATTCTAGGTGTAAATAAAAAGATTAGATTAAAAGAGGCATTTTAATTTACATTTTAGATGCAATCAAAAAAATAGAATTTGATGTTATATTTTTATTGTCAGGATAGAGACAATAAAAAGGATTAGAATTAAAAGGTTATATTTTTATTTACCTTTTGATGCAAATGAAAAGAAAAAATGTAAAGTGATATCTTTATTTACATTTTAAGTGTAAACAAAAAGGATAAATATAAAGCGACATTTTTATTGATATTTTATTCAATAAAAATATTAGAATTAAAAGAAGTATTTTTATTGACGTTCGAAGAACAATAAAAAGAGTAGAAATAAAAGTGACATTTTTATCGTCATTTTAGATGCGATAAAGGAATTGATCTTAATAGTTGAAATAGCCAAACGATTTATATTATATATATATATAAATTAAAATTAAAATTAAACGAAACGCGCGCGGTAGTTCGCGTTTCGGCAATCGAACTTTAAATGATTATACCGAATGATCCGACCGTTGAATTTTCCCAAAACTGAAACCGTTAAGACCGCTTTGGGAAGATCTTTCCTACGATTTAAATCTCGTCAAAATCCAACGGTTAGATTTTGAGATAAGTGTAAATCAAATTTGGATAAAAGCAGCGCCAGGGTCGTCGATCGACCCGAAGCGTCGTTAAATGAATATAGTTATTTTTATAGATATAAAAATAGCATAAATCATTATTAAATACTAATAACGATATGAAATGGTTTTAAAAAATATATATATGTACGAGAATCATTTGAAAAGTCCGAGTTCAATCTCATTTCAAATGATTGTACGACGACATAAGTCGAAGAGTTGAAGACGGTGATTGAAGACCGACGATCTTCATATCGAATGGATGAGGACTACTGACGCCCGTGATTGGAGTAGCTACCTTGAAAGGGGCTGCAGTGGTAGTTGTCCGGACGTATTTGTTGATTGTTCGGATATGCGAGGAATAAGGTGCCTCCGGTTTCGTTCAGACCCAGAACGGACTTGTAAATGGATCGTACGTCTGACGTTGTAGTCCTTTATACTGTATTCGTTGATCTCTGCTAAATATATATATATCTGTTTGGTTGTTAACACCCTTCTCTAAGACGTACGAGCTTAGATATATATTGGTAGGAATCAATGGTATGGTATGGATTGACAATGTGGCATGCCAAGATGCATGGATCAAGGCTTTTGTTGAAAAGTTGGGCCTTGTGGGATAATCAAAGCAGAGCCTGTTTAGGTGTTGCTTTGTGTATAGCGTGACATCGCGAGCCTCACACCCCGGTATGAGTCAAAAACGGGATTAGAACTGCAGGGAGTGCACACATTTCTTTCTAGTTAGGAGTAGTGTCTGTGCTTAAATTGGTTGGCATTTTACTTATGTGGATGATGGATTGAGGTACCTTGGATTTATAGGTTGTTAGTGGCCATATGGAGGTTCAAACGAACTGGGATGCGTGTGTTCAGGAATTGCCAATCCACTTTCAACAGGTGTGGACCAGCCCTGAAGATCCAAGGGTTCACTGCGGGGGATCCTGAGGCATTTGCTAGAGTGTCTCGAATCGGAGAGGACGATCCCTAGCCTCGATTTCATGATGGAAACCCAATTTCCAATACGACACCTTGCGGTTTTGATTGTAGAACTAGTATGGCGACATAGTAGGATGGGGTACTATGCCGTCTATGCTTGATACATTATGATTGAAATGTTTTTGAAACATATATACACTAATAATAATATCAAATCCATTTTTATCGTATCAAGCATCTTTTGACCATTATAAGGTAAAACTCTATCCTCTGGTTTGCGTTGCATTGTGTGATGGGACTTGAGTCTTATAATGGTTTCATTTTTCTAAAAAGCATCGCGTTGTTTAACGATTTACTTTATTTTATGCACTGGCAATCCAATGGAGTAAACCCGTTTCGTGTTAGCGGCGTGGTCCTGTGATTAGCCTTTTATTTAGATTTGATTAGTTAAGATTTCTCATACCAGTCCCATGACTGACCTGTAGTTTGTTTCACTGACAAACTCGGGTGCCCATATTTTTCACACGGGCAGTCAATTAG